>APFE031302578.1:967-40545 GCA_000404065.3 Pinus taeda
TAGAATTGAAGACCCTGGATCTAGTTTTCCCACCATCCAGGTTGCGAGGAATTTTGTATTCATTATATTATGGACTATTCATAAACAGATGGTTGCGTCCATACTGTGTCCACATGTGTTTGTACTTATGATGTGTTACGAGATCATTCCTATATCAGAGCAGCAGTTAGTCTTCTAGTCAGTTTTTAGTCTCTTAGTGAGTTTTTATCTGAGTATGGGAATTCCTACCTCAGCGGTGATATGATCTCATATATATATTTTGCGTTGAATGTTTTTACAGGTTGCAACCGGGCTCTCCGCAAGATGATCCTGGAAATGATAAAGCACTTCACTCTTCCTATATGATAAATGAAAAATCCTCATATACTATAGACTTCGCACTTTAGGGGGCAATCTGTTACACAAAAATATTTTCACCTTGATTATTTGCAGTCGGTGTAGGCCTATCATCACCTATACCAGCTTCCTAAGAAAGTCTTAAACCTCAGCTCTTCAAAACAAGCTTGAGAAAAGAGAGAAAGACATCAAAAAAGAAATGTAACTCTGGTTCTGCACTTTCTCTTACTTTTGCCTGCGGGCCCGCACCTTTTGTTCAAGGTATTTGCGTACTTATACGCTCTGTATGTAAAGGGGAAGGTACGTACCCCTGTAAAAGTCAAAAGGTGCAATCTTTATCTTAAAAAACTCATCTTGGGTTAATTTTAGAGTTTTCTAGAAGCATTTGTTGTGTGGATTGTTCGCTCCAAGTGGTTCATGCATCCCATCATAGGAGGAACTAATCCCTTGTTGAGAGGAGCTATCCCTTTGAAGGAGGACTCTATCCCTTTGAAGGAGGAGCTGGTAACTGATCTCCATTGCACTATAAATTGAGGCATTGGGTCAGTGGCCAGGGAGGTTAGAAGCTGAACTTTTGAGGGTAAATGCTAGTGAAATAAAGACTTCCTATTTGAGCTTAAGAGGAGAGATCACATACCTTTTTGGCTTCATTGGGGAGTGAGTGAAGCTTGTCAAAGTAGAGGAGACTTCTTGTTGGACCCTGGGAGGAGCTTGTACAGCGTCAAGGCAAACGTTGTAAGGTTCTTCTCCTTTTGAATTAATACAATCAACCTCATTTTTCTCAACAAGTATCTCATGTTATTTGTTTCATGGACTCCTTGACTTTCATGTTGAATATGTTTTATAATACTGGTTATTCAGGTGCTATTTAATCGTTTTCCTTGTTTGTGCTTGCAGGTTTGTGACAAAGGACTTACTTGGATCAAAGGAGCGAAGGCATCTCCAAACTTGCGTTGGACATGAGGTAGGCCTTAAACACATTTGTTTGCCATTATTTATAAAGCGCATTTAGAGAAAGATAGTGTCTGGTTGGTTTGTTTGTCATTAGGTCTTCATTAGATTCTAGGAAGGTCTAACTTGTCCGCAAGATCGACTCATTCTGCGTTGACAGGACCACTTCTTGTTTTATAGAGCAGGCCAACTTGCACCTAAACCCCAAGAAACTGATAAGCCTTCTTTAACATGGGTGCATACAAAGAGGACAACAATTGCATTAGCTGAGGGAAACTCCAAAAGAAAGACAAGAAGGGAAGGTGTGAGCAAAGGTGCCAAAAACAACAAAAATAAGCCTTCAACTACTAAAACTAAAAAGAAAAAGGAGCAAGGAGAAAGCTCTTCTGCCCAGAAAATTGAAAGCTCAAAAATGGTTCCTCCTGTTAGACCTTTTCCTAAGGTTTACATAAGAACTAGGAGAATAAAACTTGTAGCTGAAGATAAATCTAAAGCATACGTGTTTCTTGAAATTCCAGAAGCACATGAATAGCAACAAGAATACTAGCCTCTTGATTATTATGAGGAAATATTGAAGGAAGCAGGGTATATAAGAACCAGTAAAAACAAGAAGGAAGAGCTAAAACTAGTTGTTGGAACTAGGAGGAGGCATACTAGGGAAAAGAACAAATACAGACTGAAATCAAAGGCCCTAAATAACCCTAGTTTTCTAACTGAAGTAATAGTTATAAAAGAACAACCTGCAGAGCTGCAGACTGAGGATACCTCAATTGTAGAAATCAGAAGATCCTTGAAGAAACAAAGAGACAAAGCTCCCATGGACTAGCCATCAGAGTTTTCCAAAAGAAAAAAGATCCAAAAAGAAGCAGAAAAGAGAGAGGCCATCATCAAAGAAGACACAACAAAAATCACAAGGTCTAAATCTACTAGAATTAAAACCAACTTGGATAAGCTTGCAGAGGTTTTAGCTCACATAGGATGAAAGTTTTGAAGTGTTTCCAGTTTTTTTTTCCATTATAGGTATTATCGGAATTTCCGGTAGCACCTGTTATAATAGAAATATACAGCTATTAGCAGCAAACCTCCAGGCCAGTTTTGGAAGACAACAACTCATAACGATAGGGATAAGAAAGATGATGGATATGAGGCAGTTATGAGGTTGTTGAAGGTTATGTTTAATGAAGACATATGGTCATTCAATAGGCAAGACCATAAAGAGAAAATTCAGCAGCAAAAGTGGTAGCTAGTTAGTTTTGCGGCAGCAAAGTATCATTCTTCCCCTTCTTCTCATATACACTTGTACTTTATGTTATAATTTGATGGGAGATGATCTTAAAGTCTAAAAGACATTCATGTAACAAGAATATAGTGGAACCACCAATTTAGGAGAGTTGGAGTTGGTGCCTCTCTCCCTATATCTACCTTTTGTAAATATCACTTTAGGGTTGGATTTGGTTCACCTGAAGACTCATCTTAATAAAATAGCTTTTTTCTACACTTCATGTTGGAGGATTTTGTGATTCAAGTCATATCTAATATATGGTTTGTCTATCTCCTATTTTCAACTTTCTGAACTATAAATTTGTAGTAGCTAGTATAGTATGAGTGAGAATCATTAAGAGAATCTAATGATGACTTATCTACTATCCAGTTTTCTGTGACTTATAATATGTGTTCAAGTAGAACTTGCTAGTGAATGTTTCACAAAGGCTTTGTGAGATACTTTATACTTGTTTTTACTTCCTAATTGTTGTTTCCCTTGTCAAGCTTGTTTTAATCTTTTAAATGATAAATTACAACAACTAATATAGTATGAGTGAGAATCATTAAGAGGATCTAATGATGATTTATCTACTATCCAATTTGTTGTAAATCATAATATCAGTTTAAGTACAAATTGTTAGTGAAGGTTTCACAAAGGATTTGTGAAATGCTTTATACTTTTTCCTACTTTCTATCTGTTATTCTCCTTATCAAAAAATAGAGTTTGCTATAAGGATTTATGTAGTTGAGGTGACTGTCTTAAGATACTTAGTTTTCTTAGGATAAGTATCAACTACTTGTTATCCTTCCTCTGCTCCCCTATACTACCCACTTAACCATACAATTTATGCTTGCCACAACTTGCCAAATGCATGAAAGTTAAAGAGGAACTCAATCATTTCAAAACCCATTCAGAAGCCATCCCACCACTCAAAAAATCCTTTTAAATTTTGAAATGAAATCATGATGTGTAAGGCTTACTCCTTTTGTAGTGTAGGAGTAACTCATTGTGCTAACATTGTGGTTTAAAGGTTCTCTTCTGAATAAGAGGTTTATATTAGGATTGAGTGTCATGTAAATGTTTTAAGTCAAAAGTTACATTTTCTAAAATCCACAAGTCTAATTTCTTTAAGGATCATCATTAAAAGGGTAATTATAATGGGTCATTGGTCACCATGAGTTAGGTCATCATCATTAAAGAGTCATGTCATCTAAGATTTTGGTCATCATGAGTTAGTTAGATGAGTCATGTCAGTTATGGGAATCAATTATGGTTAGTCATGTCATGTAGTCATTATTTCACATTTAGAAAGTGGGCCATCATTACTTCAAAAGAAGTTTTTTTGAAATGCATGAAAGCTACAGAATACCCTTTAATTTTGAGTTCAGTTGCTTAAAGCTATCATCCACTCTAAAATAATTTGGAGGACGAGAAAGGAACACTCCTGTTTTCCATTGGAACCTGCTATGAAAATTGGGAGTTGTTGCATAACTGAGGATTGTTGCACATTTCAAAGAATCAATGATCCAATCATGAGTAAGGGTGTCTCTCATTTCCCTAATATTTTTTTACATTGTATGTGCCCTATTTCATCTTGTCAAATTCATCAAAAACCTTCAATTTTCCTCTAACCATCTTAAGCTATGATTGTTGTAGTGTTGCACAAGTTTGTTGCAAATATGATAACAAAGGGAGATGGTGGTTTAAAGCCAAGTTTTTAGTTTTGGGGTTGTTTCATAGGTTTATAACCTTCGCAGAGGCATTCCAAGATGACCCATTAGTTTCATTTTTCAAAGATAAACCAGAAGTATGAAGAACTTGAAATGTTGCAAAATTGAAGATCTACAACAGATGTTGTGTTTCTGACATAATCCCCATTTTGACTTGTAAATTCGAGGTTTTGGGTTCCAAAAATTGTTTTTATCATGATGTTAGGTGTCATAGATCCTTAGGATGGTATGGTTAATGGTTTGTTATGAATATTTCAACTCAGATGATGTATCAACCTAAAAACTGGAGTAGTTAATTAGTTTGTATTTTTCAGCAAAGTAGGTGATAGTTCGATGTATCTAGATGATGAATGGTTTTCCCTTGAGGAATTAGACCCTGCTAGGTGATGTATATAATATGTAAATGACATAGTAAAGGGTTGTTGGTTAGATTGGAGAAGAAGAGACATGTGTATGATGCACTTTTTTCTTTTGAATATTTAGGAGTGAATGAAAGACAAAGGTGATTTTCAGGGATTCATGTGTCATATCTTGATGGTGTTGTGCTTCTTTCATGCTGTAAGTTTTCCTTATGTTATTTTCATATATTAGTTTTATGTCTTCATGCTTGGTTGAAATTGAACTTATCTCAGAATTCATCTAAAAGGTGCTTTGTTTTAGTTTACCAAGTGATCTATGTTTTCTTTTGAAAACAACATTTATAATTTATCTACATTTTGATATTTAATGCATTGTTTCACCTTTTCTCACACTCACCCTCCTATAGTGAATTAATTCGATTCCATCACCAATACTGCCTAATTTGATTCCATCACCAATACTGCCTACCTTGCTCTTGTAGAAGATCCTTTCTCTCTTCATCTTATCACTGGACAAATAATCAACTTAACATGATTCCATGCAAAATGGACCTGTCTCCTTTTATACCAAAAAATATTTGATAATGATACCCTATTGAGTATTATAACTAGTCTAAGATCATAAAATAATTCAGTCATCTATTTTACTAGGGAAAACCTTAGTGAGAGAGCCCTCTCGAAGGCTATAAGGGCTAGATTTTAGCCTAAAAGTGGTGTGTGGTTACCTTTGTAATCCTTTCTCAGCCTAAAGGTGTTGGCTTGTATGGGCCTGACCCAGGTTCAGAGGTGATTTAGCCAAGCAAATCCTAGTACTACTGGCCCTTTCGGCAACAGTCCGCAGAGCACGGACTGAGATCTCACCCGAAGTAATATGGGAGGGTGCTAGAACCAAGTTTATGCACCCTGGGGATGTCTGATGAGCTTCTGGCGGCCCATGATTTGGCCCTGTGTGCACGTCGATATGCGCACCTATTAGCCCCTCATAGTCTGTAATGCTGCCTCCGTGCAACCTTACTCAAGGCACGACCTGTATTCTACCCAAGTTCCTTACTATTTAACCTGTTATTATTCAATTCATTAACTTATCTATGTAAGACTAGTGATAGTTAATAGTATATCCAGCAATCATATAAGTGTGCGCAATAAACAAGACAATATAAATGTAAAGAAGGCAATACATAAGCAGATGCACTGAATTTGGAATCAACTTCTCCTTATTTATTCTTCGTTCAAGATTACAGACTCGACACCACCCTGCGCGCTCAGCAGCAGACTCTACTAGGCCTCTATGCACTTGGCTGCAGACCCTCTTCCTACTACTACGACCTAATACACTTAGACTCTTGCTCTATGCTTGGACCATTTGTATTCATCTATCTCTCTACTTCACTCTTTTTACAACTTAGAGCTTCGCTCTACTTATACAATCCCATGGTCTGCGGACCATGGGTAGGCCGACATGACATTGAATTACTTTACAATACTTAGGGCAAACAACCCTTATGACTCAACCTATACTTCACGCTCCACACTTGTAATTCTCGAAGTCTTACAATACATTTGACCAAAACTTGGGCTTTGAGCCCCAAAACATGTTGTGGGTGGATTCCATGCCCAACAGGCCCCCAACACAATCATCGTGACTCGTTTCGAGTCACTCTGTTGGCGCGACAATCTTGGCACGGAGCCCCTCCAACTGGTCCCATACTGCTCGAAGGTCCACGTGCACTGTTCTGTGGTTTGCTAGACCTTCTGCATGCATTCTTCCGATGCTTCTTTGTGAGGATCAAATCCCTGGCTTAACGCGTAGATCCCCTGCATCTGTGCGAGCTTGCCATCGATATCTACCGTAATGGTGAAGGCCTCATCAAACCATGGCTACATGTGCACTTTGAGAAGTGCCTCTTTCTGTCTTGCGGCATTCACCTGCTCTTTCAGTGCCCTTGCTTGCTGCATATTTGCGAGTCGTTGGGTAAGGATGATTGTCTGTGAAGTTCCCCTTACATTGTCGTATTGCTCTTGAAGCTCACACACCTCTGTTTCCAGGCACTGTATGTTAGGGTCCTCCTGCAAGGATGTGAGGACTCCAAAGGCTTGGTCCAACATATCGGTACAGTCTTGTACTGCTTGTCCAATTTCTTCCAACCCTATTTGGATAGTGCTAACGCGCTGCTCTCTAACTTTTGGGGGAGTGGAAGACTACATCTTCAGCTGCAGCTTGACAATCTGGAGATTCATCTCCAGCTGCACACACGTTGTTTCCTCGTGCATGTTTCGGACTCCACTTGCCAGACAGTGGATCCACATTTCTATTGGTAGGTTGGTGGTGATGGAAAAATCTGGGACTTTCCAGCACGCTTCATCAACTGTCTCCACTATCTACTGGTTTTGTGACTCCAGTTCATCACGCTATAGGTTGAGCTATTTGATGTTGATATTTTTCTCACTCATCACTTGAATCACATGATCCTCCCTTGCATGGAGCTCTACTATTATGCCATCCTATAGTTGGTACAATGTGTCTTGCAAAAGGGCAGCCAAATAAAGGCCAAGTCCCTTGATCCTGCCCACCGCAGCTCTGTCAATCTCATTCTCTGTTGTTAATGCCCCTTCCGGCAGCACTACGGTGTTAGCCATCTTTGCACATAGCAGTTGCTCCACTGTTGATGTTCCTATTGCGTTGTAGGTGGCTACGATACCTTCCTATGGGGGCTGCACCTGTAGTTCTTGCAGCTGCACCCTTAGGGCCCCAACACAATCTGCTGCTCCGACATGGATTCTTGGAGCGCTTCCTTAGTGACCTCACGAAGTGTGTCGCCGATGTCATAGAGGTTTCCTTCTGTTAACGTGATCGGGTCGATGGCCAATTTGGAGGCCTTGACCTTTTTCCGTGGACCCGATCTCTCTGTGATGCGCGACCTTTTTAGTTGGGTGGAAGTTGTGCTCGGGTCCATGCCTTCTTCTGCTAAGTTTGTGTCCTCTGCCTCCTGTCCCATAGACAATTCCTGGCCCTCCTCTTCCTACGTTATTGTGGCCCCTGTAATCTGCATTGCTACTACTACTTTGGTGACCTTTGCCTGCTCCACGACTGCCTTTGTTGCTTCGCAGACTACCCTTACCTCTGCTGCCACTTTTTCATTGCGCTTTTTCTTAGCCAACTTCGTGATGCATAACTTGGCCTCATCCTTTAGTTTCTATGCTGCTTTCCTATCCAGCTCCGCCAAATCTAGGGTGCACCACTCGGGAGGCCATGATTCTAGCACTATAAAAATTGCATCATTAGTGGCAATGAAAGGGAGCTTGGTCCACTGCTACATCGAATCCTTTCACGCCTTGATGTAGATGTTGTGCATGTCCACCTTGAAGTCTACAAAGCTCCACAAACTGTTTTGCACTATGGGGGATAGGCGCGGCCGTCTATTAATCGACATCCAGACACTCGCCTCCATGAGCACCCAGAAGATCTTTGTCTCACGAATCTGCTTCGTGTCCTTAGTAGCCTAGAGCAACATGTACTTTATGGCCTCTAGTAAGTCTTTCTCATTGCTCGGGAACTGACTGTCCTTCAACAGTTCTCTATCTACCAGCAAAATGGACAAGAGCAACCACGTGTAGTGGAAGGTCTTGCCCTGCTCCTGGGCTTCCTTATAGTTGGTCAAAAATTCCTCGCAGAGGAACTTGGCCCAATTGAATTGGATCCCCTCTATGCATTATTTAGCCAATGCAACTATCGGTGCTGGTACCTCATCGCAGCGCTATTTTCTCATTACCTTCCTGGCTAGGAGTTGGATGGCTATGCGCACCCCTTTATCTTTGATGTTGCTGATTGTGTAACCTCTCTTTTTCTTCTCAAGCTTATATTTTTTCTTCATGGCCTCTGCGAGAGCTAAATCTCTGATTTTTCCTGCTATCACCGTGGGGTCATTTCGCTTACATGGAAATCGAGAAATTTTATGGATGAGATCCATCGTGATGGGAATAGGCTCCTCCAACCATAAGTACCCATCATGCACCAGGAAAAGCAGTTGCCTGATGATGAAAATAGTGATGGGGACGTGGTGAAAGTGTGGAATCCACAGTAGATGAAGTAATCTGGCTTCTCCACACTGCGTAGCCATTTTCACAGCTCTAATGTTGTGACTGACCCCTCCATGCTCTGCTTCATGAGGCTCTCCATATCTAAGTGTGGGAATTTTTCATTGTTTGTGAGGTCCCTATCTTCAAACTTCATTGTGGGCATGCGGCCCAGGTGCGAGCCCTCAAACACAATTCCATCAGGGAGGAGCAGGGTCTAGAGTGCGCTCTTGGTGGCATCCAAATCCTTTGGTATCTTAGATTTTCCTTTCTGTGGAGGGGCATACTCGGGCAATTTCACTATAGAGTGCATTGGCTGGATGTCCTCTTCCATGTCTTCTGCTTCCTCTATCTCATTGACGAGAGCCTGTGGGTCCTCCTCCTTGTCATCTGTCTCAATGGTGACAACCTCACCCTTTTCTTCCATTGAGAGCTTACCGAACCGCGGATTCCGTTAGGACATGCAGACTGGTCCTACTGCCTTCTTATCTTTTTTCGGCCTCAAAATCTGAGGTGATTTTTGGATTTCTGGTGTGACCCCAATATCTTCGGGATCATCATGTACCATGGGGTTTTGTGCGGCTTCATCAGCGGTTCCTTCTATAAATCCCAAACCTCTCCTGGTAGCCGCCATCTTGTTTGAACTGTTTGTGGTCATTTGCAAACTTCAGGGCTCAAATATCGCTCAGCGCTCAACACTCTGTGCTCTAATCAACTGCTCAAATATTAAGTGAACAAGTGTTGTCTCATCGCTAGCCCCTAGAGTTTTATAGCGCCTTTTGAATTCAGATTTGACTATTCCCCCCAATTCTAGGCCATCAATGCTTTCTTGGCAGCAGATTGTCCCAAATCTTGCACTTAATTCATGTCTTAAATGCCTGCTGCCCACTCCCTTTCGCCTTAAATCATACATCCCGTCATGAACAGTGACACCAATGGTCACTTCCCAGCCTACCCGCGTGGCAGCGCAACCCTCTGTGTGCAAGCGTGAACCTTGTGACATGTTGATTCTGTGCACCCCTCTCTTATCACACAACTCCCAAATAGACTCATTTATAGTCCCACACTCTCTTTCAATTGCCTGGAGTGTTGAGACTATGCTCCCTACAGTTAGCCAGGCGGTCGCACCACTTGTGAGAGACTTCAACTCGCCTTCCAATATAGTCTATAGAAACTCCTTAATTTCCCTCGCGACAACCGGCACCACGCGTTCATTCGTGTGTAGTGAAGTCCCCTGGTTATTGCATTTGGTGAGGTGCGATCATAGCCATGGCAGTAGAATCATAAATTCTCGGCGACAATATTCTAATCAAGTGGTATGATCATCCGCACCTTGTCTTATCATCCTTGGTTTATCGATGAGACATGTTTGTTTGATCTTGTTTTCCAGCCTCTTGATCTCAGCATCCATCAAAATACTTTTCTTCCTCAGTCATGCCCGATATTTTTCGAGTTCACGAAGTCGAAGGTTCCTTTGCTGAATGGCTTCCTAAATCTTTATGTGTTCGACCTCGCATAGCTATGTGATTTCTTTGTCCTGGTCTTCGTGTAATCTCACAACAGCGGGAGCTCTTATTTTTGGACTCCTCTTTGCATTCTCTTTAGACATTATGGTCTCTACTCTATTCCACACCTCCGGAATTGTTTCCGCGATCAAGGTTTTGCACATGGTCCTATAGGCCCATCGAACCGCTAGTACGTGTAGGTCCCAATCATTGCGTCTCGCTTGGTGAACCCTGTTCAATACTTTGCACACCCTATCGAATGCTTCTTTGTGGATAATTAGTAGAGCACGTCACCTTTCCTGCTACTGCGGTTTGTTATGATTCTCTATTCTGGGAGTGGTGTGCACTTGTGTGGGTTGTACAACATATGTCTGTACCAATTGCAAAAGGTGGGCACGTAAGTTTTTTCACCCTTACTGATTGGCTCTTGTTCTGAGCTGTGGTTTTCCAAAGTGTATGTACATCATCCTTATACATCCATGCCAGTCCTCAAAACTTCCTTGATGCATGCCACACCATCGTGTGGGCGTTGCACGCAGTGCCCACTTTATCACATCGAACCGCTGCTGTTCTAGTACTGTGCTTTCAAATTTGCTCAGGAATTCATCCACCACTCTCAACCCATCATATATCAATAGATCCCTTGTTTCTGTTGTCATGCAGTGCAATGATCTAACCATCATGTTGCAATCAAGAATTGTTAATTTGTGCAGCTGATTCTGCCATCGCTCGATCTCTTCATCTGAATCTAAAGTGTAGGAGATTTTGTGCTCCCACGAAATCCTTCCATCTGCAGTTAGATTCACCCAATATTCCTCTCACGTGGTTATCTTGTAAATATAATCAAGATCATCCTCACTATCGCCATTGCACACCGGTTCAGTGTATCACACTCCTTCAGCTAGATCTAGCGGTACTACTACGTGTAGTGAATTTTTCTCAAAGATCATTTTTCACTTCTTCAGATTTATGACTCTATTCATATCAATGGCCCAGTCTATTCCTAGTAGCATGGGATAGGGATTATTGTCATCGAAAATCTCTATCACTTCAAAATCTGCCTGTGCATTTGCACCTTCAATATCTATTGTTACCCCTTGCAATCTTCCCATGGGAAAAATCTTCTGTTGGTTCACCATTCATAATTGAATAGGAGACCACTGTAGTGCGGGTCTGCCCATGTGTTCCCATGTTTGTTTTGGAAATACATTTGCATCCAATTCGAGATCTGAGATTACCTAATCCATTTCATATTCGCTGATTTGCACAGTCAACTTCATTTCCCTTACTGTGTGCAATGCATGCTTACCAAGTTTCCAGACCACGCGCAGCTCTTTTGACCCCGTGCACCTAGTGATAAGTTCTTGTAGTCCTTTTATTGCCTTGTTGTCGTGTAGTAGTTTCATGCATGTCTCCAAAAAGGTAGTGAGCATTGAAGGATCCATCCCTAGTTCTAGTTGATCCTTACTACGTGAAGTGGAGGCCTCTGTGAAGCTCTTCTTAGCTTCCATGAATGTATCCTTCATGCGTTATAAATCAAATTCGGGTTCCTTTGTAGGAGCATTGCAAATCCACACACTTTCTTCTGAATGCTTACCTTTATCATTACCAATGGTCATACCGCTCCTGAGCATCACATTGACATTCGGGTCTTCTTCGCACGGTTCAGACCTCATCATTTGTAGATTCTGAGTCTAATGGTTTTGAAGTACCCCTTTTTTGTGCAGTCTCGCTATCAATGTAGGGCAATCTTCTACCTCATGATAAACATGATGTCCTTATCGGGTTTGTACAATCATGTGTATAGTGCCCTGGTCCTCCGCAATTATAATAAATTAGCTATCTACAACCCCTTCCTGGTCCCATTCCACCTCGTCCTCGACAGTGCCCCTCAAATCTAGTGCACGCCATCCCTGCATTCGAGTCAAGGGCTCATGTTTCAGTCTGCACCCTGTAGACAGGAGTCCAATCTGGGGTGGTTACTCATCCTCTGAGTGACTAGTAGACCTTGTAGGATGTGTTGAGTTGTCAGTTTGTCTTCCACAGTTGGCTCCACTTCCTTAATGAGACCTAGGAGGTTGGGTCATGTCATAGCAGCATGTCAGTGAAACTAGGAAGATATGGAAGGGGTGGTAATAGGTTGTAGGTGCATTACAAATTTCAAAAGGTAGGAACTTATAGGAAAATGTACCCTAACAACAATTGAAGGTAGTTTTTTTCCTAGTCCTCAAGAGAAATATGACTCTAGGTATAGCCACTAAATCAATCTAGGAAAGAGAAAAATTTTTTACTAGACAAAGTATCTAGGACATGATCAATAAAGGGTAGTGGGAAATGATCCTTTTGAGTGGCTTTGTAAGCTCCCTATAGTCAACACAAACTATCCACTTTCCATTTTTCTTAAGGTAACAAGTGGATATACCCATTGACTGTTAGAAATTAGATAGATGAATTTCCATTTAATATATTTTGAAGTTCCTCCTTGACAACAAATTTCAATGATGGATTCATTTTGCTTTGAGGTTATCGGAAAATATGAGAACCTTTCTTCAAGTATATATTATGAGTGCGAAAAGTAGGATGGATACCCTTCATGTCCTTATAATCCCGTGTAAAGGATTCTTTATTCTTTCTTGGTAACTACACGAATATCTCTTTGTGTACAAGGGGTAAATTAGGGCTAATATTTAAGGTCTTCCCAAGCTCTATTTCCACTGGAACACCCTTAAGGCTAGGGGTCATAGGTATTTACATCAAGATTATATTCCTCACTGGATTTTTCTATCACAAAACTCAACAACTGAGATGTTGATGGTGTAATAGTAGAAGGTTCGTTAATAAAGTTGTTATAATATAATTCCCAATCTCCTTTTTAAAATGAAAGGCTTTCCCTACAATGAGCATTGGACATATATCAACCTCTTCTTTCAAACATAGACCACAAAGGATTATCATATTCCATACTCGGTTTTGATGAAGGGTAAAGAATAATATCCTTGGTATTGTTACCATTAGAGATGGTCATGCACCCAAATCTACATCTAATAAAAGCATCTGTAGTGGCTAGCCATGACCTGCCTAAAATCAAAGGATGTCCTCCTAGACATGTCTGAGGTTGTAACACTAGAAAATAGGCTAGGTAATACTAGAAGGCTACTAAAATAATAACATCCCCTAACATTCCTTTAGGTCCGATATTAGGCCTAACTGCTAAGTCTAAAACCATGGGAGTTGGTCTCAAAATGGTAAGCCCAAGTAGTTCAACAACTTCCCTGGTTATTATGTTGATTGTTCCTCCTAAGTCAATCATGGTAATTGGAAGAGTTGTTCCTCTAATATGAAAAACTATTGTTGGGTTCACAGGATCTTCATATTTTGCAGGTGTAATATCCCCTAACATAAATTTTGATAATTTTCCAATTATATGTACAATAGGGGAATCCCGAGGTTTCCTACCAAGTTTTTTGACAAATAATTATTTAAATGTTTTAGCATAAATTAAAATATAATGGATTGATTGAGGTAAAGGAATTTGGACATGTAATTTTTTATAACTCCTGTAAGAAATCATATTCATATTGAGGAGTATTTTTGGCTTTAATTAATCTTTCAGGATAAGGGGGTTGCAAGCAAGTCTCATTATTAGCAGTTGTTATAGGTCTCACAGTTGAGGTAACATGAGTTGTTATAGTGACATCAAAGGTATTACTGGTTGTGACAGTGGTGTTAAAAGTAGCACTAGTTGTTACAACTCCATGGTTATTATCAATGGTTCCAGTGCATGGTCCGGACCATGGGTAGGCTGACATGACATTGCATTACTTTACAATACTTAGGGTGGGGAACCCTTATGACTCAACGTATACTTCGCGCTCCGCACCCACAATTTGTGGAGTCTTACAATACATTTGAACAAAACTTGGGCTTTGAGCCACAAAACATGTTGTGGGGGGATTCCATGCCCAACAAAAGGAAATTACAAAGTGATAACATTTTGGCACTGTTTTTGGGACATGAAGGATAAATTTCCCTGGATAAACATTTGTTTTTAAGCTTAATTCTAGCTTCTGTGCATGACTCTGAGTTAGGTATCAATCATGTTGAATATTCACCGAAAAGTTATGTTTAGACCTAGATGTAATCAGTTTTCTTAGAAAATATGGCTTCTAGAAAGATCCATACAAGGTCACATCCAGATCTTAATCCCCATGAAGTAAGTAAAAACTCTCTAGAAAAATCTTACACCCTTCATGAGAGGGTTGCAATAGTTGAAGACATTGATTATGACTTGAAATTTGAGCGAAGTCTTTTCAGATCCAAATCTGAATATTTTGTGTCTGAGATAGTCATTGATAGGTCTAAAATAAAACCATATATCCCATCTCAGAAAATTGGTGTTTAAAAATCTAATAAAGACATTTTGCAGCCATTTTATAGGCTTAAACACTTGGTTAATCAACTGCACAAGGTTGCTGAGAAGTCACCTATATTTCAGCAGACTATCCCAACATATTTTTCTCCTCCATTTACCTTGCCTTTGAGTCCTCCATACTGTTTTGCTCCAATTGTATCTGTTGTCTATACTCCTCCCATCACAACAACCCAGGAGATCACATTTCCACCACCTTTTTCATCTTCATCATCAAGTACAACTACATCTTATACTACAGTCATGGCTTCCCACTATGCCCCATTGGATTTACAAGGCCAACTACATGATATGCCACAAAACTATGCCCAACAGTTGCCTTTGTTTGATAGTACATGGGATTTTACAACACAACAACATCTTGATAAGACGAGTGATTTTATAGATCTTGAAGAGGTTGATCATGATGATGTTAAAATGCGACTATTATCTCATAGTTTTTCCAAGAGAAGTCAAGAAGTGGTTTAGAGGTTTTCCATCTACAAGTATTACTTGTTTCCAATAGTTTGAAAGAAGTTTTCTGGCGATGTGGGAAGTAAAAGAGAACCCTCTTCAAATACTAATTGAGTATGAAAACTTGAATAGAGCTCTGGGAGAAACAATCCAAGATTTCTCAACCAAATTCAATAAGGTTTACAATTGCATCCCTGCAGACATAAAACCTCCACCAGGATTTTCCCTACTTCACTATCTAGATGGATTTGATGTTGAGATGGCCTACCAACTAAGGGAAATAAACCTAGCTACCTTGGAATACATGTAGAAGAATGTTGTCAGTGTAGAATCTAACTTGTTGGCCAAGAAATCCAAGATGAAGACTGAAAAGAGGGTAGCTATCAAGGAGGAACCTTCTACATCATTAGATTCTAAGTTGGACACTTTGGTGAAGACCATGGAGAAGGTGATGGAGAGAATGACTATGGGAGACAAATCCGTTGCAAGAGAACCACAGGGAGGTCTCCAAATCAGAAATCCTAATTTCAAAAGGGAACAAATTCAAATTAATAAAAGAGAGTAAAGAAATCCAATAGATTAGTAGCAAATCATACCACCTTTTCAAGAGAACTATGCAGAAGAGGAGGAAGTGACAACAAAATACCGGGATCAGGTTCAAGATCACATTGATTATTTTGGTGAAACATAGGACACCATATTTTTAACAAAATAAGAGAAATATTTTTTCTCAAAATCATGGAAAGATGTCATGTCTACAAAATCAAAAGAGTACAAGAACGGGTATCAAAATGTAGTTTTGAAGGTACAAAAACATTATAATTTAAGAAATATAAAGGAGCCAGTTAATCCTTTGAAGAAAGCCCAAGCTAATGCACTTTCTAAAAGCCAGAAGAAAGTTGATCTTCCAAAGGAGATTCCTAAAAAGAAAGATGCAGTCACCAAAGAGGTAGAAAAGGGTCAATCATCTTTTAGTTTGGAAAATGAGATATCAAAAATCAAATTTTCTATCCTATTCACTGAACTGATCAAGAATGGAGTATATAGAAATCAAATTACCAAAGCATTAAAAGTTGGAGATCTTTCAGATACTATGAATTTGAATGATGATCATCCTGAGCTACTCTTTAGTCCATAAGTTGAAGAAGGTTCTCATGATGGAAATGTGCCACCATTCTACATGAGCCTGAATATACATAATTTTATCCTTCACAATTCCAGGCTAGATTCAGGTGCTTCATCAAATTTAATGTCGAAGGTTGTCATGGAAAAGTTGGTTTTAGATATTACAAAAACTATATTTGTGTGTCACTCTTACTCAAATTCCAACTAAGAGTATAGTTATGGATGTAGATGTAGCTGACATTCTTCCAAAATATGGTATGATTTTATCAAGATCTTGGGGTGCAAAATTGAAGAGTTCTCTATAGATGGACATGTCATATGCTACTATCTCAGTATTCAGACAACCAAGGAAGTTGTACAACAAAAATCTAATGAAATACATGGTAAGAAATCAAGATAAACCATATAATTATCCTATCTATTATGTGCTTTCTAATATAGATTCCTTCATATTTTACAATGACTCATGTTTGGAGGAAAATAGTCAAAATGGGGTTAGCCTGTTAGAAGAAAAGGGAAATGAGGTACAAAAGAAAGAATTGGAAACAAAATCATAACATATTGATGATGAAGAGGGCCTTTGGAACATGAATTTTGATGGAGAAGTTAGTAAGGAAGGGGTTGGAACTGGTGTGTGGATTATGAGCCTGAAAGTAGACAAGTCAAAGCTCTATTCTTATAAGCTTGCTTTTGAATGGATAAACAATGTTTCTGAATACAAGGCACTGATTTTGGGACTACAAGTGTTGAAGAGGTTAGGATCCAGGAGGATTTCAGTCCATGGGGAATCAGAATTGATCATTAAGAAAATTAAAGGTGAGTATCAAACCAAGCACCCTAGAATGAGGGCTTATCGAAATGTTGTCTTGGATTTTTTGCAATGTTTTCCATAATACAATTTGTTTGTGATTCCTAGAGAACATAATGCAATTGATGACGCGTTGGCCACCTTAGCCAATAAATTTTGGATTCCCATTCATCCTAATAAGAAGTATGAAATTTAAGTTAAACACATGCCAGCTATCCCAGACAATATCAGGCATTAGAAAGTTTTATGCAAATGAAAGGAGAATTTTCAAATATGCACATTGATGAAGAAAATGGTTTTGAAAAAGATGAATGGGAAGCTTACATAAATCAAATCAAAGAAGATCTTGACAAGCATATAACAGGCCTTGAAGTTTTGCAGCTGAAAGATAATGCGATCTCAAGAGGTTTAGTCCCAGTGGAGGAGTTGTTTCATCACAATGATGTGGCTCATAAGCCTAAAATACTTCCTACTGAGGCTGTGGTGGAAGATTGCAACATAGGAACATAGGACAAACATAAAATTGTGAAGCTCTCTAAATCCTTAGATCTTGAAGAAAAGTAGATATATATTGATCTTATGAGAGAGTATTATAATGTCTTTGCATGGGGATATGAGGACTTAAAAGTCTATGACAGGAGCATTATCCAACACACCATTCCTATCAAGGAAGGCCATAAACCTTTTAAGAAGAAGATAAGGAGAATCAACCTTGTTTTGTTGCCTCTCATTGAGAAGGAGGTAAGAAAATTATTTGATGCAAAAATTATTATCCCTTTAAGGTTTTCCAAGTGGTTTTCAAATTTAGCCCCAGTAAGGAAAAAGACAAGAGAGATAAGATTGTGTGTTGACTTCAGAAACCTTAATAAGGTGTCTCTTAAAGACAATTACCCCTTGCCAAAAATAGATCACATATTGCAGCGGGTAGTTGGTTCCAATAGGATTTCATTACTTGATGGATTCTCCGGGTACAATTAGATTTTAGTACATCCGGATGATCAGATAAAAGAAATTTAAATACACAATGGGAGACATTCATGTATGTAAAAATGCCCTTCGGATTAATAAATGCAGGGGAAACCTTCTAGAGGGCCATGGACATCACTTTTGTTGATGAGAAAGACATGTTTATTGTTATTTATCTTGATGATATTACTATGTACTCTAAATTTGATGATGATCATTTGCAACATTTGAAGGTTGTTTTTTAGAATTGTAGTAGGTATTGTATCTCTTTGAACCCAAAGAAGTCC
The DNA here is from genome assembly GCA_000404065.3 of Pinus taeda. Taxonomy (NCBI): domain Eukaryota; kingdom Viridiplantae; phylum Streptophyta; class Pinopsida; order Pinales; family Pinaceae; genus Pinus; species Pinus taeda. The sequence continues at coordinate 19,255 of APFE031302578.1, forward strand.
CTCTTTGGAATGGAATAAGGAAAATTGCTTGGGCACATAATTTCAAAATATGGCACCAAGATTGATCCAAGCAAAATTGATGCAATTTAGAAGATTGATACCCCAAGGAATAAAAAGGAGGTGCAGTCTTTTCTTGGAAGGATTAATTTTGTGAGGCAGTTCATTCTAAATCTTGCTAAAATCATAAGGTCCATGACAAATATGTTACAAAAGGATAACAAAATCAAATGGATTGCTAAAGCAAAGAATTCATTTAATGAGGTAAAGTTAGCCTTAACTCATGCTCCTGTTTTGGCTAGCCCTGATTACACAAAATATTTCATCATTTTCCCCTTTGCCTCAGAGCACACCATTACAGTAGTATTGATGTAGAAAAACCAACAAGACCATGAGAAGCCTATAGAATTTTTTAGCAAGATTTTAAGGGATGCTGCTCTGAAATATAACATAATGGAGAAGCAAGATTTTGCATTGGTGAAGGCTTTGAATGATTTAAGGGTTTACATATTGCATTCTCACATAATTTCCTTTGTTCCTAATGTTGTAGTGAAGGAGATTCTTACCCAAAATGACCCAGAAGGAAGAAGAGGTAAGTGGATAGAAGTCATTTTGGAATATGATGTTGAAATTAAGCCCACTATATTGATGAAGGGTCGGGGATTGGCTAAAATGATGGCAGAGTTAAATCTCATGCATTGGGTATTAATTTCCTTGTTTCCTTGTTAGAAGACAATGATGAGGAAGTTGCTCAAGAAGTGTCAGAAAAGTTCCTCTCTTCTCCCTGGTACATTGATATCATCTATGTTTTGCAGCACCTATAAGATCCACCTAGATTAATAAAAACAAAAGAAAGGTTTATTAAGTTGAAAGCTATTAATTTCTTCATTTTACATTAGTCTTTATATTGGAAAGATTCAGGTGGTATATTGCCGAACTATTTTTTGGAAGATGAGGCACATAAGATAATGGAATAATTCCGAAAGGAGACTGTGGAGGGCATTTTTTCTGGAAGACCACAACTAATAAAATCTTTAGGGCTGGTTTCTACTGGCCTACACTATTTTATGATGTCTACAAGAAGGTTTCTAGCTATCACGAATGTCAGATATTTGAAGGGAAGAAGAAACTTTTACCATTTCCCTTGAAACCTATTTCAGTGGAGGCTCAATTTCAGTAGTCGGGGTTAGAATTCATTGGAGAAATTCCACCATCTTCACCATCTCAGCACAAATGGATCTTAACAACCATAGATTATTTCACTAAGTGGATAGAAGCGACTTCGACCAAGGAGGCCACATATTGAGTTATTATTCAATTCTTGGAAGGTAACATCATTTGAATATTTGGCTATCCTCATAAAATTATTATTGATAACTTTGTTGCATTTAAATATAAGAAGTTAGTTGATTTATGCAATAGATATAACATAGTACTTGGTCACTCTACTACCTATTACCCACAAGGTAATGGCTTGGCTGAGTTCTCTAATAAGAGCCTAGTGAATATCATAAAGTTGTTGCAGGAAAACAAAAAGACTTTGCATAAGAAGTTAACTAATGTATTATTGATTGGTAGGGTAAGTACCAAGAAATCAATTGGAGGATTAATCAGATGATATAGTTGCAACATACTAGAGAGGAGGTCTATAATAACACTTAGCTGATCTAGGACAAGATCAAGATGATTCATGATCAAAGGGTAAAGGCTGTTGATTTTTAGATTGATGATCTCATGTTGAAATGGGATGCTAGAAATGAAGAAAAGAGTAAGCATGAAAAAATTGAGATTTTTTGGAAGGGAATTTTAAAATTTCAACATTCCATGGAAACAATGCCTATTTATTGAAAGACTTGACAGGGGAGCTACTTGGTGGAGGGTATGTGGTAGGATTATCAAGCAATATTTTACTTGAATTCAGTTGGTTTGAACACATAATTGTACATACCATTTTAAGTTTTTTTAATACTACAGGTGTGGGTGGTTTTCATCAAAATCTGAAGCCTGAAGTGAAGGCCCTAAGGTTTCAATGAGCTGCTACCATATGTAATGAAAAAGTCATAGTTAGTCAAGTTAGTCAAGTTAGTCTTAGTCAGTGAAGAGTCAAATTGTAGAGTCGATAAAGTTCCCAATGGATAAGGCACATAGTCTATGGTGTTATTGGCATCTCGCAAGGAGGCTTCCATCCCCATTGGAGCCTTGTTGCAGTCTCAGAATTCTATTGCCGAAAGATGGGGGATAACCACCCAGTCCGGACCTTAAGACAACTCCTTTTCCCTTTAAAGTGGTGGCTCTGACTGGGGATAATGGGACCAATTTCCCAATGTGAGTTTTAAGATGAGAGTGGGTGGTTCATGAGTGTTTTGCAATAGAATAATGATAATCTAAGTGACTTATTCTATGGTGCAATTTCCCTAACTTAACTTATTCTAATATAAACCCAGGTGTTCTTGTATGGTATGTGATTTGCAAAGATATCCGTTTAACATGTGATAATAAATATTGAACACAATTAAATGGTAGTTAGTCAAAGAAATTTATAAAATATATTTCAGGTCTAATGAGTTATATATGAAAATCAAAACTTCAGTTATGGAATCATACAAAAGTGCAATTAATGCTTCAGAGAAACAATAAATCTCACATATAATTCATGAAAATAAAGTTTTTCCACTAATTAAATGTAGACAAAATTATGCATACATGATAATAGTACCAAATGTATGAAGTCCGACTCATTTGAAAAATGACATAGACCAACTTCTTCCTTCAAATCAAATTGTCTCCCAAGGATATAGAATTGCATCAACAAAGGAAAGTAATCTGATATCTAAAAGAAAAGATCATGTTCCATCATTTCACCAAAGCATTCACAAACTTACAATAGCGCATTCTTTGCAAATGTTTTAGATAAAATTTTGGGTCCTTCTCTAAATGCATGAGAAAGGTATAAATACTATTCTAGCTAAGTGTGCAAAAATAGATTATACAAAATTTGAGGAGGTTTCAAACAACCTTCCTCCTACATAGGTAAATAACTCCAAAAATAAACAAAGATAAACAAAATAGAACTAAGAGGATGACTTTTTGTCTGCCAACTTGTCCTTTAAATTGCAAATATCGATCATCAGCTAAATTTGAGGAGGTGGCCCGAAATGAGATTTGAGTTGTCCTGTAAAGATTGCATCACCAAGAGGTGGCAACATCCTTTGAGTCACATGAAGGGAATAGTTGACAGTCATAATCTGGCTATGTGGCTTAACCAGATACTGCTAATACAACTCCCATTTGGTCGTAGTCAGTTTTGTAATTTCGTCTCTTTGATTCCCCGCTTTTTCTCGCCAGCCTTTACTCAGAATAGTTAAGTTAGGCATTTCTTTCATATTAACCTCCTTCATGAGATTGGTAGCGAACTAGGTATGATTTAATGCCTTAATGATGTTCTTCGACACTCCAGTTGTCCTCGCAACTGCCAGCTTGACCTGTTTTATCCTAACATCCCAATCAGTGAAGAGGATGTCTTTGTGAGTTTCCTCAATCTCAGTTAGATTGGCCTTCTTTCCCTCTTCTGATTCTTTCCATTCAATGAAATCAAAGATTTTGGTGTTCAAATCATTAAACTTTGTTCTCCGGTCAACGGCTTTGTTTGTGAGCTAGTCGCTAGTAATCAGGCAGTGAGTGATGTGTGACAGCTTTTGGCATAAATACTTTTGCTACTTGACTAGAAGAGAATTTAGTTCTAGAGCCTCTTTAATGAATTCCTTAGTAGTGGGAACATTCTTGTACCTATCCATAGATTGTTTTAATTCTTAGAGTTGCATGTTTTTGGCTGATAAGTCGGCTTCATGGCTCATTTTTAAGACTTCCATGTCCTACTACAATTGTGCGAGCTGCGCGGCAGCCTACTTGTTTGCGCTTGATTTTTCTATCTCGAGCTCTTGTTTGAGCTACATGATGCTTTCCTCCTTTTCCTTTAGCAAAGTAGATACCTTAGTAGCCTTATCCATAGTGGCTGATGCGTATGCTCCTGTGAACTATGATAGTATAGTCAACTTCTCAGCTGGATTGAAAGGCATTTCCTTCCAAACAACGTCCATTGGCTCATCTCCAGGTGAGAATTCGGTTGCATCTATGATTCTCCTTTTCCTTTTCCTTCTAACTTCAGCCTTGTGGAGAGGGCTATAGAATACATCAAGTGGAGGTATCTCCATCACTTTTAGAACAATTTCTAATGTGGGCAGAGTAGGGATAATTTCAGCATGCTGGGATGTTGGTGTTTCTAGATCCATAGGTGTAGACTGTTCGCCAATAGAATTGGGCTCTATATCTTGATGAATTTTCAGAGGAGTCTTGAATTCCTCTGTTTCTTGAGTATTTAGAGCTTTGGGAGTGTCTTGCAATTTCTGATTGAATTGATCCCATTCCTACTTCAAACTAGTGCCTTGGGCCTCTGAATTTGTCTCTTTGGTCATAGTGTCCATTACTTATTTTTTGGCTGGCTTCCTGCTGCACTTAGCCATGTTATTTGTTTCCTGGATTTTACCTGTGTTTGGTGTATTCTCAGTGTTTACCTGAGAGTCATTTTGAGAGCTAGGGGCTACGTAATCGACAATGTTACCTAGGGTAGGCTTATCCTTGGGCTTTAATAGATGCACTGGAATGACCCGGAGCCTCCCATTCTTGAATTCCTAAAATCTTTGAAAATCTTCAGGTTTCAGGTTTGCCTTTTCCCATTCAAGTGCTTTCTTGAAAGAAACTACAGACCGTAAAAAATCCTCAAAGTAATTATCTCCATGATTGTATGCCTTGAGCTTTAGTCCTATAGTGACATTGTATGCCACTTTGTTTGGGTTGAATTGCCTTGTAGGCAATGTATGAAGCCTGAGGGCTTCCATTTGTGCTAATTCCTTAGTAGCATGAACAAAATTAGCTAAAGTAAAAGAGCCGCATTTGATGGGGAAAGTAGGCCATAATGACTTCTTGCCATCTTTAAGAACTTTTTCCTATAGTCTGGTAGGTAATCTCCCTTGCTAACAGCTTATCAGAAACATATAAAGGAAGGATCTGTGGATCAACAGTGCTACCAAAAACCCTAATGTAGGTGAACCATTCCTCAATGAAATACTTGCATACAACAAGCAGGTCTGTTGCAGCTTCTTGCAAAAACCTAGGGTCTTTCTCATTGAAAATCATTTGGTGTAAGGAAACACGATATAATGAAATATCTTATAGAAGTGAGGTATGTAATGTGATTCCCATATTTGTTTATGACTGAGATAGATTGGGTAAGGATCTTGTTTGGTCCATTTCCAACCCATGGTTAGAAATGTTGTGAAAAAATAGATAGCATCCATAATATAATATAATAGAAGGGAGGGAGGATATCTGAAGAGGAGGCTTTCTTTTGTCAATATTCAGTATTGGTGGTGGCTAAGTTGTTAGATAGAATAGAAGGCTAATTCATGATATAGGAATTAACACAACCATCGATCAAGGGAATCCATTCTATTGAAAACTTAGTGTTATTTGGTAGTCCATACAATCTACATAACAATTCTGTTGCATAATTGTAGGGGTTTTCCAAAGAGGCTATTGCATACATACCCAATTTGTCATACTTGAATTTGTTTTCTAACGTTCTCCAAGTTTGAATTAACTTGAAGGGGTCTGTATTATTCTTTGTGAAGTTAGCCACAAATGTGATGTCGTAGATTCCCTGCGGGTCAGGTATGTGATACATTGCCTTCAAGTCTTCTACCTTGAACAATCCTATGAGCTTCATCCTTGAATTCTTGAACTGCCTATCTTCAATTATAAGTTTTTCAATGACCCATCTAATCATGTCTATGAAGGGGAGGATTTTAGATCTTGCTCCTATCCTATAGAGGAAAGAAAAGGAGGCATCCTTGCCTTGAGGTCCTAAAGGTTTGTTGACCCAGTTGTTGCTCTCATAATAGTGATTTTAGGAAACTCCTCCTCCAGTCTATTGTAAATTACTTCCCAAGCTGTTGCGCCTCTAGCTACATAATAGACTATATCAGCAAAGATAGGAGCCATCTTGGTATCCTTTGTCTCAACAATGATCTTCTTATTTTGCTTCTGCATCACCTTTCTTAAGAACATGTCTTTTGTCGCTTGCCTAAAACATACAAGATATATCAGCGCAGATGATATCAAGTAATTAAGACTGAAATCCTCTGTGAAATGACTTTGGATCATGAGAAAGGTTTTCATGAGATACTCAATTATAAGTACCCATAAGCTGGAAAATGATTATCCTCCCTCGGGCTGCTAAACATTAAATAACCTGTCAACTCATTTGTTGATATTATTTAAAACATAATTATTCCACACGCTTTACCTCCTTCATCACAGATCATGGTCTTTAAAGGGTTATCATATAATGCTTATAAGATATATCGAGCGAAATACGATTATGAGAATTGTAATATCACATTTCGCAAATCGCTAACGTTTTTCCTAAGTCATGTACAAGTTTTTTGTGAATTGCGAAATGCAATTGTGTAATGACAAGATGAGGTTATCGTAGTGGGAGACCTTTTCACATATCGCAATTTCGTAAAGGTATTATAAAATAGTGATGTGGGAAAGCACGATATGCGATTTGTGATATAAGTTTCCTCAGCTTATTTTGCAAGGCTTTTCTAAGTTTTTCTTTAGAGTTAGGCATTATTATCCTAGGCTTAAAAATTTAAAAAGGGTCCCCATTTATAACTTAACTCAAATGCTAGCTATGTTGTTAAAATGGGGGGGGGGCGGGGGGGGGGGGGGGGTTGTTTTGTAGTACAAAAATTGGCGATTCACTTGGGAAAACCAGTTATCTCTGAGCATTTTTTCTGAAATTTCTAAAAAACTTTCAAAGTAATTGGAGTTATAAGAATAAGGATTTCATGAGTTACAAGGTAAACAACATTTCTCTTGAACCATCATTACTTTCTCATGCCTATTTGCTTAATTACTTCAACCCTGTAATGATAGAAATATAAATGTTAGCATCAACTAATAATAAGGTTTAAAGTAATATAGTAGGTACCTCCTGCAGATTAGTTTTTTTTTGTTTTTTACCCATTTATCACAAATAGAGCCTATGCTGCTAGCGAGCATTCATAGCCTCGACAGGGTTACCTTTTAACCAACAATGATCCATTATCCCATCTGTATGAATTTTCAGATTTCAAAATTATATTCATTTGAATTGAATGTCACTTGGACTTTGTCCTTTTTTTACCTTTTGAGTGTAATATTTTTTCTTAAAAGACATTGTCTAGGCGTGATAACCTACTAATGGCAATGCCATTCACCGGTTGTAAATAAACTGAACAAGCTAGATCTTGATGAGACCCCTTATCTTTTGATCAAGAAGATCATTAGCTATTACCCTATTTTGATATGCAGTATTGGTAATATAAATTTTAATTACTTCCCTATGAACGTGGTAAACAAGCTCGTAATGAGACTCTTTATCTTTTAAGTTTTTATATTTTAGAATTACACTCTGAAAAAGGAAAATTTTAATGGATGGGTGGGCCATTGGCCTTTTTAATGGTTTTGGGTGATAATGATAGAGTTTTTAAGATATTGATATGCAGGAAGTCCTTGCTAGGTTAAAGATTCTTTTCTTGATTGATAACAAAACCTTCATATCCTATAAAGATAAGAGTTTTTTCGTAAAATATTTTTTTTTAAGAAAGATCAAGTTTTTCCAAAGGGATGAAGTTCATTTTAGTACTCAAATTTCCTAATTTTTCCTTTTAACTCCTTTTTTCTTATAAAAGTGAAAAACCAGAAATGTTATCAAAGACTTATTTTAAAAAGCCAGGAGTAAATACTAGTTAACTGTTATTTTCCTAAAAAGCAATATATTACAAAATTGAAAGATGTTGTCTCCTAAGAAAGGCACCTTTTCAATATTTTCCCATTAGTGGGCAAAGAATCTTTCCTACCGGACAAATCTTGTAAAAGAAACATTGATTGTCCAATTTTTTCAATAATTTGAAAAGGGCCAAGCCACAGCCTTTGGAATTTGGTATGTCTACCTTTTTCCTCATGTGCCTTGTCCCATTTCAGAACTAAGTCACCTACTTCAAGGGATTTTTGACTGGCAGAAGTTGTATCAAAAGAAGCTTTGACTAATTGTTGATGATGGAAGTGGGTTGCTTTAGCCTTTTCTCTTTTTTCTCGAGTTTGAGAATTTGAAATTGTCTAGCCTGGAGAGGAGATGAAGGGCTTTCATTGATAAATTGTACTAGGGCAAGAGATGGGATTGCCACGTTTATGGGAAGAATAACTTATTTTCCATAAACTAAAGCAAAAGGAGCAGAACCAATAGAAGCTTTCTAAGTAATCCTGTTTTCCCATAGAGCAAATGTTAATGCTTTATGCTAATTCCTGTGATTTTGATCAATAGTTCTTTTGATAATTCTGATGAGGTTTTTGTTTGTTGATTTTGCTAATCCATTACCTTGAGGATAATAATTAGCTAAATATTTTAACTTGAAACTTCACTTAAGAGCGAATTCTACCATTGCATTTCCAAAAAAGGAAGAAGCATTGTCAAACATTAAAGCTAAGAGTAAGCCAAACCGGGTAATTATGTACTGATCAATGAAATCTGTGATGTTTTCTGTATTAGCTATCTTTAATGGGAAAACTTCTGCCCACTTAGTGAAGTAATCAATAGTTGTAAGGATGTGCCTATGCTGCTTGGAAGAGTTAGGAATAATCTCACCAATTATATCTAATCCCCATTGTTCAAGTGGTTGTTGGATGTTAACTAGTTGTAAAGGGAATGTTGGATTTCTTTCTCTTCTGGCCATAGCTTGACAAGTTTTTCACTTCCTTGCATACTAATGTGCATGTTTAAATACCGTTGGCCAATAATATCCCGCATGCAAGATTTTGTGAGTAGTGGTATTTCCTCCAAAATTTCCTCCAGCTCGTCCATCATGTAATTCCTGCATGACCTTTTGCTTTAGGTTTCTCTAAGCATCTTAGAAATACTGAATCATAATTCTTCCTAAACAATATGTCATTGACTAGCTCATACTGATTTGACTTTAATCTTAAAGATCGCTTTGTTTTATAATTAAGGTGCATAGGAGCATATCTGTTTTTAAGATAAAATTTCAAATTAGCATATTGTGACTGCGTATCATTGAGGCTTACCTCTGATATTTTAACTTTATTACCTTAATATTCTTTTGATGGTAACTGTAAATCTGTTGTTAACATCCTGCAAAAAAATTGGCCCCTGACAATTTTAGCTGGCTAGATTTCTACATCATATTCTTGGAGTTCAGTTACCCAATTAACTCTTTTCTCCCCTACTTCTCTTTGAATTGGTCTTTGTCTTACTACAGGGTAGGGTACAACTATCTTTGTATGGGCTTTAAGAAGAAAAGTTCTGAAATGCTTCAGAGTTTTAAAGACAACAAATGCTTGTTTCTCTATAGTTGAATAATTTAATTGGGTGCCATGCAAGTTAGAACTAAAAAAGGAGATGGGTGCCTCGACATTTTCATCGTTCAACTGTGTTAAAAGTGCAACATACAAAGTATTAGATGAAAAAGTATATAATACAAAGGGTTTGAGAAAGTGAAGAGTTGTTAATGAAGGGGAATTAATAATGGCTTTCTTTATCAACTCAAATGATTCTCTTTCATCCTTGTTCCATCTGAAAACTGTATTTTTCCTTATCATCGCTTGAAGGGGTAAGACTATTTGTGAAACATCTGGGACGAATCGTTTAACAAAATTTATTTGGCTTAGGAACATTTGCATGGTTTTCTTATTGTGTGGGAGGATAATTCTTTCTATTTCTTGGACTCTATCAGGATTGAAGTAAATTCCTTTCTTGGATAACATAAATCCAAGGAGTTTTCCTTCTGGTAAAACAAAATAAGATTTCTTGGGGTTTAAGGAAATGCCATATTTCATGCATATTTCAAAGATGTGCTTGAGGTCATTTAAATGTTTTTTCTTATCCCTAGAATAGACAGTGATATCATCTAATTAAATAATAATAGATCTATTGATTATACCTCTAAAGGAAATGTCCATAACACGTTGAAATGTGGCACCAACATTTATGGGTCCAAAAGGCATTTTCTGATAGGCATAGGCTCCCCACTTGGTCTTGAATGTTTTCTTTATTTTTTCATCTAGATGCACAAGGATTTGATTATATCCTGAGAATCCATCTAGAAAAGACATTAATTTAGAACCTGCAACTGATTGCAGTACTTGTTCCATAGTAGGCAACGGAAAATGATCCTTTTGGCAAGCTTTGTTTAGGTTTCTAAAATCAATGCAGATCCTAATATCGCCATTATTTTTCATCATAGGTACCATATTCGATACCCATTTAGAATGCCTGATAGGGAAGATTATCTTGGACTTCAGAAGCTTGTTCAATTCCGAGTTAATTTAACTTTCAAGGTTCGAGTGAATTTTTTGAAGCTTCTACTGAACTAGTTTTTCATTTGAAGTCATGGGTATGGTATGTTGAATGATAGAGGTATCATAGGTTTTGAGATATGCATAATCCCAAGCGAAGACACCTTTTCAATAACCTAATGAATGATACTCTTTCTTGAGACGTTAGGTCAATACCTAGGTTGATATTTTGAGGTTTCTCATTTGATCCTAGGCTTACTACTTCAAATCTCAGAGTAGAACTTTGAGTTTTGGAGTTAGTAATTTTCTTAAATCTATCCTTCAAATCATAAAATTCTTCCATCTTAACCACATACTTAGGACTTGGGTTTAGATCAAGATTATTTTTTATTTCTATATCATGCCCATGCTCATGCTCATCTATGATCTGCTCTTCATATGATCCTTCTGATGTAAGGAAATTTACTATATCTACATCATTATTGAATACTCTCCAATTTGTTATATTGTCAGAAATAGATGGCCTAAATATTAATTCTATTGAAAATATGTTTGGACTAAAGTCTTATGAGTCTAGATGCCACGTTGGCAAGTAAGTCAACACTTGAGTTCTGGAGTCTAGAAATTGAAGAAATGTTGAAAGTAGAAAAATGAGAAGTCAATTTCTAAGCTAAAAATTGATAATGTTTAAGATGCCCAGAAACACAGTGAATTGTATTTCTCACCTGTTTCACAATTTTTTAGAGTCACCATAGACTCAAAGGTATTTTACATTAATATCGATGGCCTTATACAGTCCTTGGATTAGTGCTTCATATTCAGTGATATTATTATTACACTAAAATTCAAGTCTGCAAGCCAGCATAATTTTCTCTCCTTGTGGATTGGTCAAAATGCATCTTCCACCTACACCGTCTTCTGATTTAGAACTATCAAAATAGAGAGTCCAGAACAGAGAGTCATTATAGACTTTATCAACTAAATTTAAACACTTGGAAGCATCTATTTGTGCGAAATTATCAATTTGAGAAAATGCAACATTGTCTAAAAAGGGAGACTTATGAGCATTTTGAGATCCTAAAGAGGACTCAACTGAGTATTTTCCAATGATGTTATTAGTGAAGGCAACAGGTTCATTGCTTCCCTCAAGGTTTTTGGTTGTATACTTCATGAATTTTTTTCGGTCTACATTAATTTGGTTTGGTTTACCATTGTGTGGCAACCACATGTGAGACTAGTCAGTTGAAAAATAACCATGCAACCTTTTAGACCAATCCCTGCTGAGAATCAAACCATAAAATTCAGGGATATCAGCCACCAATATATCAATTATTTGTGAAATTTTTGGATTATAGGAAAGCCTAATTGAAACTGATGTTATTTCTCCAAGCACCTCTACTTTTGTCATGTCTAACTGAACTATGTGTACTGTAGATTTTTGAGGTGTAATGTTCAATTTTGTACACATAACCCTTGACATTATGTTTGAGGAGGCTCCTGAGTCAACAAGGCAGTTATGAACATTCCTGTTGAAAATTTCATAAGTAAGAAGAAAGGGAGGAGCATGAGAAATAGACCTATCACGAATCAGAACTAGATCTGAGGGATCTACTTTATTTGAGGATGAAGGAGGTCTTCCCATATTGTAGGTAGCTTGAGTAACTGCCACAGATGATAGGGGGCATATTGGAATTAGTTTCAATTCTCTTAACAAGATTTTTTGTTGTTGTTTGATTTTAGTAAGCTCATGCAATTTGATATTAGCTCTGGTCTTTTTCATGTCTTCCACTATGTTGTATTCGATCGTATCTGAGAGTACCAATGTTTTTGAGGAATTTAGGGAGTCTTGAGGAATATGGTCAGTTTGGCTGGTCTTAGATTTCTTAGTTACTATTTTCTCTTTTGCAGGAGTAGCATTTTTTTGCTTCTGATTTGTGGTAGACGTGTCAAGAGAATTTTTGCTTCTAGTAGTCACTAGCATTTCTTGTGCATCTTCTTTAGTTGGGAGAATAAAATCCCACATCCCATTTAGTTCAATTTCTTCTTATGTTTCATGTTCTTCATCATTTGTTGAATCTTCTCCTGATTCTTGGTCAGATTCAGCATTTGAAATGGAGTTTGGAGGTTGTGATGTAGAAGAGGAGTTCTTTTTGAATGATCATAAAGGTTTTTTAGGAGTAGAAGATTCTGTGACCTGTTTTTTAATTTGTACCATTTCATTAGACATTGTTTTTAACACTTTCTGAAGGCCTTCCAAATCAAAAGGGTCCTTTGAAGTTTTCTTCTTAGAGTCATCTTTAAATGTTTCTTTCTTAATCTTCCTCTCATCCGTTTGTGATCTTTTTTCCAAAGCTATGATTCTTCTTTCTACAGACAGGGATTATTTCATGTTTTATACAAGAGTAGCGTTATTGCCTCTATCTACAAAGATTGGAATATTATAAGGAAGAGATGATATACCATTCCATTTGTACATCTACAACAATTTTAGAGGCAACTGGGATTTTGTTTAGCAATTTGTTAAATCTAGAGTTGAAATCTTTGATATTTTCATCTGTATTAGCTTTTAAATTAGAAAGATCATTGATCAAGGATGCTATAGTTCTATCATCACCAAATTTTGCAAGAAATACTTCTTGAAAAGTATCCAATCTCTAATTGAACCCACTGGAAGGGAAAAATACCAAGATCTAGCAGATCCTTGGAAAGTATAAGGAAGCAGTTTGATTACAACATCTTCATGTGAAAGCCCATTGAGATTCATGGCTAACATAAAATTGTTTAGATGTTCTTTGACATGGAGAGCATCGTCAGGATTATACTTAGGCAACCATTTTTTTGGATTTGCTGGGATTGCATTTGGATTTGCAACTAGGACAACACCAGGATTTGTCCAAGGTTGAGCGGGTTGATTGGCCATAACTTGAGTTGAGGACTAAGAAAATGGGAAGGTCGGTCCAGAAGTAGGTATAGATGGAGAAGAAATTACTACTAGGTTAGTACTGATAATTGTAGTACTAAAGGGGGAAGTGGATATTTGAGAAGTAGTGGATTGAGTAGAAGTGGATGAAGGAATATATCGGTGAAAAGGTGAAGTGATCTTGCTAGTATCTGATTTAGATAATGATGAAGTGACTTTCCTACGTCATGGAGGGATAGTGCTTCTGGGAAAACTAGTATTCCTAAAGAATGCTAGCCCTATAGGCTTGGAAGATACCCTAGAAACAATGTTTAAAGCAACTGAATGATTTCTTCTATGTGTATAGATAAGAGAAAGATAATAGGACCAACTTGGAACTTCCACTTAATCCCTTGCTTGATCTCTCTCCCCTTTGATAGATCGTGCAACTCCTCCTCATACTTAACATGCTTGGAGAGTACCTGCACAAGTACAACAACAAAGAATTGTCAAAGCATCATGATCTATTACAACATAAACATTACAGAATTAGATATATAATGAACAAAAGATAGCATTCACAAATGATAACATTCACAATTGCACAATCATATGGAAGAAAACTTGAAGAGATTTATTAATAGAAAGGAGAATTACAACCCAGTTATCTGATCCAGCATCATCCTCCTAGCTTCAATCCTTCTTCACCTCATGAAATAGCAAGATCACTCCAACAATACAATGCTCTATCCTCAATTACAAACTATCAACACTTCCTTGCAATTCACAATATTCCAACCTCTGGATCTCTTGGATGAGGAATCCATTTATAGATGTTTGCAAGGGTGTAAGTCATCTTTGGGGTTTGATTAGTGTCATTCCACTTGTTACAATGGGTTCCACAATAGAAGGGATTGGAGATTTCCTAGATCCCGTATTCATCTTTGGGTGAATTCAGAGAGGCAAGTGGCACAGGAGAAGTTTCTAGAAGATTCCATGAGCAACCAACTAACAAACTGTCCCAGAAATTTGTCCATCCTTGCCCATCACACCTTATAGAAGGCCTAAACTATATGCATCACACCCTGGCAGTGTACCACTCAGTATGCATCGCACTTTGCCAGTGGAGCAGTCAGTATGGTTCAATTTAGGCAATTTATGGATGGTTTCTTAGATGGAACTTTTGGGGAATGATGTATTCAAATGGCTATGTTCCTTTAGGGTATGAAACAACTCTTTTAGGGGTTTATGAGCCCTAATACATTGACATATAAGTTTGGGGTTGATGTGCCCAAATATTTCTATAACAGTTGCCCCCTAAAGCATGAGGTTGTAAATATTCATGTCGAGTGAAATGCTTTATCATGAGGATCCGAAGTTTTGACTGGAAGGTGATCTTCATAAGTTACAATCCAATACATCATCATAATATGATTTTCATGATCCAACTGAGGGAGGAATTCCCATGCTTAGCTTTATAAATTTCATTTCATGTACATAGATCAGATTGTCGTCTGCATATACAGACTCGTGATTCTATAGATATAGAGTTGCAATCCATGATTAGGATGACCATTTGTGTAGAGCCTTTGTACATTTGATGTTTTTATATCCCTGAATATATCACAACCCAGATGGATGAAACTACATTCAGGGTCTTCAAACTCATTCAATCTTCACCCAATGTACAAGTCAAACCATGTGAAGAGATGTTCTGAAGTCAAACATGGAAAGACATCGCCTGATTACCAACCAATGATGTGAGCTATTAACAGACACGAGAGGGATAATCAATAATGATAATGATCCTCAAGGTACTATAGTACAATTCACGTGGTGTGAATACATGATCCGATGTCGAACACCATGCAAAATCTTTCAGTCAAAGGCCATTGATGTCAACCTGTCATCGGAAGTGAGAAACCTACCATTGATGTATGCAAGCTTCAAAGCATTGAAAGGGTTGTTTCTAAGTCAACTTATTGGGTAATGAGTTGATGTCGACAAGAAGTGACTCATCGTAGGAGGGCCTTGATGTATCCCACATCTATGACACGAAACAAAGCAAATGATTTCTGGAGGCAAAAACAAACTGATGGCACAAGGTTCAAGAATGGCGGTCATGAAAAAATGAAGGTAGGAGGTATTGTAGTGTATGAGGCATTAACTGGATGGTGATTTCTCAACTGAATGACTTCTCTTGAACATGTCGGTGACATTGAGATGAATTGGTATCGTTAACCCCAAAATATGGATGGTATGAAAGACCAATGGTATGATGACTGGTGAATGGAATAACCTAACCCAACTCAAAAATGGAGATGAAGTGAAAGTGTCATGTTCAAGAGCGACTTGCTACCATAAATTCTTTAGGCTTTTTCTCTTTTTCCCCAGTCATTGCTGACTAGTACCTCTTTATTTTTGTCAAGCTTGAGGAGGATAACATATGCTTGTTCTATGATTCACCCTTCGGGAAAACTTGTCACTATTTAATATTTTAACGAGTCTAGCGACAATGAAACTCAATCTCGTCTAGATGGACAAGTTTGTCGCTATTTTTTTAACGAGTTTAACGACAAGGATAACTCGGTCCTTTTCATGTTTCGAGAGTCTGGAAAGGGATGAAAAGTAAACTCCATGAGTTCTTTTTCATAAATTAATCCCTCAGGTCCAAAAAAGGATAAAATAATACAAGAGGGATGAAATTTCCAATACTTTAACGAGCTGGAAAGGACAAGCGCTCGAAAATATTTTCATGTTTAAAGAGTCTAAAAAGACTTTAAAGAGGAATCTATTTTAAGGAACGAGAGGTGTCTAGGGTAGCAATTGGCTCCGGTGATGTTGGAACTTCTCAAAACATGTTGATTTATGTGAAGAGGCTGGCTAATAAGACCACTCATTGCAACTATTCCTCAAAAGGGGTAGAACAACAAAGTGAAAGCGTATGATTCGCTAAAGAGATGGTGGCGATGGGATGGAAACAACCAAGGCTCATCTGATAGAAAAGGCTGATAGAATGGCAATCACGAGGGTTAAAAATTGAAAATGGGTTCATTTTTAGACTAGCTTGAACCATAGGGAACTATGCTTGGATTTATTTTCATGTTTACACAAAGCTTGAAACGAAAAATTATCCTTTAGTTGGTTTGCATGCCCCCAACTTGGTGAAAGGGAGAATCTCCTATAACTAGATGGAAGTCACTGTGATGAAGCATGATGATTATCCAACACCTCTTTCACTTCGTCTAGATAGACAAAGGTGAATGGTGTGATAAACCAATCACATAACCTACAGGGAAAATTATGTTTACCATTATTGTTTCATTTTTTAACGAGTTTGACACAGTAAAATAACTATCCTCGAAGACTCTTGGTCACAACTCATAAGTGGTCATAAAGGAGAGATCAGGTTCCAATGCCCCCAGTACATAATGTACAACATCACTGAATTGATCATTAGTCGACGTAGGTATGGAACAGGTTGCCACATAATTAAGCTATGGCGGGGATGATACTATTGGTATAAATGGACCATTTAGGGATGATGGTTGACTAGGAGCTATATTTGGACCGAGAAATGAAAGCTGGTCAATGGCGACAATCCTGCCTTCATGCAAGAAACAAATCACTCAAAAGAGTGTTGAAACAATAGCTCCCATGCCATAAACGTAGTCACGCCTAAGAAGTAAATTTTAATCTAAAGGGTGTGGGACTACCATCACGTTTAGATAAACGGTTTATCCTCCCAGAGTAATAGGTAACTTAGGAAGGATCCCTAATGGTTGACTGGTTCCTCTGTTAAAGCCCAACAGATTCTGTGTAACAGGCACAAGCGGTAGTGAATCGAGCGCTTGCCAAGCAGTTGAGAAAAGGATACTCATTGATGCACCTTTGTCTATAATAGTGCCAATTACAATCATTTTACAAACTTGTACTATGATCTGGAAAGGCACATAAGAAGGAAGGCAGGATCCTGACAGTCGATTCTAATCAAAGGAAGTGACTAGACTACTTGGAAGCGATATGGTAGAAATAGGAGAATTAACCCCTTGAATTACGAGAACTGGAGGATTTTCCTCCTGTCTTGATGGAATAGGTAGATTGCCCCCAAGCTCATTTGAATCTAAGGAAACAAAAAGAACTTGAGTGATATGATTTTCACTCTCTTCAGGAAAGGTATGATTAGCTGAAGGTGAAATCAGGTCAACTGTTACCTTGACCTGTTGATTTTGGTTGGGTATAGACTCATAGGATTCACTTTCAGAGAGAGTGGTTTCGACCGACAGTTGATTATGGTCAGTTGATTCATCAACTAGTGAAGGATTTAGGGAGAGTTTCTTGTAACCAGATGGAAGTCGTTGCAATGAAAAAGGACGGTTATCCAACACTCTTTTGGCTTCATCCAAATAGGGACAAAGGTGAAAGGGGTGAATCCCTTCACATAACCTACATGGAAACTTGACCTTTCCCTTCTGTCCATGAACTTTAAGATCACTAGTTGATGGTGTGTTACCAACATGATCTCCAGAGGTTGATGACATGGGATGGGGTGAACAGGAAGACCATTCTTCTAAGATATGAGGAATGTAAGGACAACTTCGATGAAGATGGTCTCCCGCACAAATTATGCATGGATATTAGACTTTGTAAGGCTTAACGAATAGATTTTCATCAGATGTTGCATTCAAAGCAGTGACTGCTTGGTTGCCCCTCTGCTGAATTTGCTTCTTCTTCTTATTCTTCCCTTTCTTCTTCTTCTTAGCCACCTAATTACTTGTACCAATACTTTCATCAGGTGAAGAGGAAGAAGGGGAGGAAGAAACAACCGAGGAAGAAGGCAAAGGGTCAACTCAAGGTTTTGTCTAGTTGAAGGTGTACTCGATTGTGGAGAAATCACAACATTTTGAACGACAGAGGTTGAAAACAGCCATACTAGATGGCTAATGGTAAATCCTCGAACGGATAATGTAGCCATATAAGGAGCACCAATATTTACAAAAGAAGGAAAAGGACTAGGATTCCCATCAAAAGGGATTCCTTGATTAGTGGACTCCGAATTTTTCACCATATGTCTCAACCTAAGATCAACTAAGGGATAGGGATGTTATTCGTAGTCAATTAATTTCAACGACAATTTGGACACAACTTTGATTTTTCATTTTTTAAGAGTCGATAAAAATCTAAAGATGACTCTAGTCTCCTTCGATTTTTAATGAGTTTGAAAGGACAAGCGCTCAAAAGGACCTTTTCTTTTAAAGAGTCGAAAAGGAACGAAAGTGACTACTTTGGAGAATCTAGATAGAGGGATTACCAAACCAATCGCAAAACTGCAATATACACCTTGGTGTTAAATTAAAAAGAAATTACCAAGGACTTATGTAAAACAGTCAATCTTCCCGCGGTACGGGGAGCACAAGACCGTGCTAGCACTTGTCATATCAAGGAGGAGGAATCACCCAACCTTCAATGAAAATGATAGCCACTAGTTTTAATGACGTCGGAACACGCCACTAGCCTAGACCTCTAGATATGTTGCGCTAAGTTCCAAAGCGTTGATAGGTTCATTGAAATTCATTTTAAAGTTGATTTTTGTAGAGTTTGCCTTTCAATGGTTCACCGTGTGATGATGATCTGAAATTCCTAAGATGAAATCTACAATGATAAACAATCTTTGTTTATTTGAACAATGAAAATCCTAGCTACTAGGGAAAGAAGATAACCGTGCTTTTAAGCAAAGAGTAAAGAGAACCAACTAGTGTATTCCCCTAAATCATCTTTTTGCACACAAATCAAAAAATGCTAAATGAAAATGCATGTATTTGTTTTCAATTTCTTGAATATGAAAAATGCAAAAAGGAAAACTAAATGCAACAAAGATCTGAAATATTTCACTCAAAATGACATTTTCGACAATTTCTTCTTCAAAAGAGAAAGGAAGACTAAAAAATGACACTTTAAATTTTGAAAAAAAAATGCTTTCAACACTTTGAATGTAAACAAATCAAATCAAATGCATCAAGAAAAGTTCAATCATTTATCTAGTGAAAGAAGAATTTATGACACTTCTCTTTTTGACAAAAAACGACAATTATGACACTTTTTGTACCAAAGCGATAAATCGATTAAAACAACTTTTCGACAAAGGATTGTAAATGATGAAAAAATACACAAAAAAAATTCACTAATCCTAAAGTAATTGAGGCTGATCTAAGTGATGCAAGTAAGTTTTAGTAAAGAGGCATTGTTCATATGCAACAAAACAACCAAACAAAACTGAAAACAAGGTCAAAAATCCTCAATTTCTAGATGGAAAAAGAGTTTAGTCAGTCATTGCACCTGTGCTTCACAAAAAATGAGATGCATTGCACTTATTGCACTCGGGAGGTGCGATGCATATTAAGTCACTGTGGAAGACAGTGCAATGGTCCAGGGAGTGCAACTAAAATGGGTTTTGGCTCAAATGTGGCGCTGGTTTCAATGAGTTAAGGTGGGTTTTGATGAACAATGATGAGAAAAGTATGATGGAATGTCTTGAGAGGTTACTGAGCTGCCAAAATGGCAACTAGATGCGTTTGCAAGTCAAATGTTCAATTCATAAACTAAACCAGAGATTGATTGAAGCATCATTCATCTACTATGCAATTGCAGAGCAAGAACAGTTCGAAGGCTTCAGACTCTATCTATATTTTATCAAATTAAAGATAGAACAAACAATAATGACAAACAAACATCTATTCGCTTCCCTAGTGGAGTCGCCAATTTGTTTATGGGAAAACTAGTATTCCTAAAGGATGTTAGCCCTCTAGGTTTGGCAACTACCCTAGAAACAACCGTTTAAAGCAACCCAGTGATTTTCTCTATGTGTAATAGATAAGAGAAAGATAATAGGACCAACCTGGAACTTCTGCTTAATCCCTTGCTTGATCTCTCTCCCCTTTGACAGATCCTGCAACTCCTCCCCGCACTCAACATGCTTGGAGAGTACCTGCACAAGTATAGCAACAAAGAACCATCTATTACAACATAAACATTACAGAATCATATATACAATGAACAAATGATAGCATTCACAAATGATAACATTCACAACTGCACAATCATATGGAAGAAAACTTGAAGAGCTTTATTAATAGAAAGGAGAATTACAACCCAGTTGTCTAATCCAGCATCATCCTTCCAGCTTCAATCCTTCTTCACCTCATGAAATAGCAATATCACTCCAACAATACAATGCTCTATCCTCAATTACAAACTATCAGCACTTCCTTTCAATTCACAATATTCCAACCTTCGGATCTCTTGGATGAGGGATACATTTATAGATGTTTACAAGGGTGTGAGTCATCCATGGGGTTTGATTAGTGTCATTCCACTTGTTACAATGGGTTTCCACAAGAGAAGGGATTGGAGATTTCCTATACTCCTTATTCATCTTTGGGAAAATTCAGAGAGGCAAGTGGCATAGGAGAAGTTTCTAGAAGATTCCATGAGCAACCATGTTACTGGGAATAGTGTGCACTTAGAGCTGTTATTCCCACTAAGACTGGTAGCTATCTTAGAAACAAACAAGTTGAAACTACTTTCACTTTCCTTTATGAAAAATAGACAAGAGGGGAACAAAGGATACCAACCTTTGTCTCGCGCTTGGTTCCTTGCCTGGTTCCTCTCCTTCTAGATAGATCTTTGCCACTCCTTCTCTGTCTACACAGCTTCAGAGAGCACCTGTGGAATCAAAGTAACATAATACTATCGAAGAAAAGAGATATATAGTCATAAGCAACACAGGACCAGATATGTATTGACCACACAAATGCATATATAATCAAACATACAAGAATGTGGAGGAAAACTTGAATAACTTTATTAATATTAAGAATAGCAAGAGGATTACAACCAATTGTTTTGACCCAGCATCATCCTCCAGCAAGAAATCCCTTCTTCACCTCAAGTAAAGCTTAGATCACCCAACACTATGATGT
>APFE031302578.1:43699-93385 GCA_000404065.3 Pinus taeda
TGCTAAAAATAAATGCATGAAAGACTATATGGGCTGAGCTGGGGCAGCTGGCATCTTGGAGTAAATATCTAAGGTTGCGCATGAATCCTTTAGGCGGTTCCATAAATGATTTTTGTCTTTTTGGATTGAGGCGGTGGCTGTCCCTTCAATCTTCAACTTACTGTGCGTTTCGTTAACTAGGTGCAGAGCATTATGCGTTACATGTTTCCTATTCACCACTTATAAGAAAGTAAAGATTGCTGATCCTGTGCTTACGTTGAATGAAGATGGAGTCGAAGAGATCTAGGCTGATTTAACTTACGCCCTCCTCAACCTGCTCTCTGGTCTCTGGTCAATAGATCGCTCCCCTGTTCCGTGGCTTATACATTGGAAAGCTGCTTCAACATTAAAGCCTTCTTTTGCAGAAGTTTCTAAGTAGGGAATGTTGCCTTTAGAAGCACACCATGCCCTGACCTTTTTCTCAGAGAGCACTCTGCTGTTCCCACCATCCACGTCAATTTTATTTCCAAGCACAACAAATGGAAAATTCTCTGGATCAGAAGGGCTTGCCTGAATTAAAAAAAACGAACTTTCTCTGACATGAGGACTTTAAGCTTTGTCATAGAACTTAAAAACGAAGGAAGAAAGTAGCTGCCCGCAGAAAAATTTAGAATCAAGGCTTCTGCTTGTCGAAAATTCATCTCGCACCACTGATCCTCTTACATTTCACCTGTGTGAATTGAAACAACTTGCGCATTAAAAGCTTGGTCTTTGAGTAGCTCCCATTTCCCTGGCAATCCATCCTCCTTTTTAGGCATAAACAACCTCTTCCTGTTCACGATCCAGTCTCGGGATGCCAGATACAGGGCCAAGTCTCACATTACATCTGTTGAGAAAAGTAAAGCTCCGAGGTACTTCCATAATTGATGGCACAACTCCTGAGATTGCTTGTTAGGTTTAACAGATTCCTACTAGCGAGTTCCAATAATATAACAAAATCATCGTGCCACTTTATTGTCGTAAACAAGCTCTGAAATTCCTTGGGCAATAGCTGGATCATTTAATCTAGTAGCAGCATTTATATGGTGACTATCTCTGTTGTCAGTGCTGTTAAAATCAAGGATGACTGGGATTTCTGAATTTTTTGAAATTTCGGACATTGTTTTCATCACAACTATGCATTTGGGAATGGTGAAACCGGCAGTAGGAGCCTCATTGCAAAATACAAAAGGGTGAGATCCAGTGAGACAGCAATGGTGAACATGAAAGTATCATGGGTATTTATAGATTGACCAATGGTCAAAAGAAATTTTATTTATGGGGTATTTGGCTTTGCCATTGGTATTGCTATAAACACGAACGCCTTCCACCAGCAGGATCGACCCATTCAAACCCGTGGACGAAGGGCCTTCTAAAGCACCATTTATGTTGCGTGATCTGTTTGAGAATAGAACCAAACTGTTGCAAAATATCTGCCATACTCCTTCTATGAGTAGCCTCTGAATGAGCTAAAAACAGCATTCTTTGTTTCTTACTAGTTTTCTCTGTTTCATCACTTTTTGAAGATATAACAGCCCTTGATCTTTTCCTCTTCAGGACTGTCCGCATATGAGACACTTGAAAAACTTGCTGTGTCACCTCATCCACTTCTGCGTTCATGATTGCAACACTTTCCTTGAGATAATTCTTCAACCGTTCCTTTTCTAAGGTAGAGTGAGCATCTGCAAATGCCTTGACACATTGATGTATGCGAAAGCAATTGCGACCAACATTATTTACTGGATGTAGAGGGTCGTCTATAGGATCATCAATATACAGTGGATCAATACTCTGTCCACGACCTCGATTAACATACATCCCACTCCCATATATTGAAACACGCATTTGACGGGGGTCAAACATACATCCGAAAAAGTAAAGAAAATCCATCATCAAGCTCCCTAAGTTCTTTGCAACCCTGTTTGTTCAACCTTTCGCAGTACCTTCGTCCATTGCAAGAAATCAGTCCAGGAAACCTCTCATATACTTGATAGTGTCTGTGCTTCCATATTTATCTGGAAGGAAGGGAAGTCTTAAGGGCACTCCATCAGCATTGGCTTCAGAGGTTTGACATAAGATACTGGATTTGGATACTGAACCCCTGAACCCCTTGCATGTATCTATGGACTTCCTTGCAAGAGCGCATCATCAAATATCAGATATCATTTTTTTTTCGTTACACTGAAGACTAACTGGAGTTACAACAAGATAACCAAGTCATCTGTCTGTCAAGAAACCTTATCAACCACGTAAAGACCTGAAACTGAAGTGCTAATATCTAATCATCTTCCCAACTCTTAATATACAGTCTGAATGTGGGTACAATGTTCATGAATGAGGAGCTTCCCAAAGGATGTCTTTGAATTGTAAGAACATTATAATTTGCACAGCTTTTGTAAGATCAAGCAAAGAACTTCTAATATGTACTCACAATAGCCACGGACATGAAGAGTCGTTACACAAGAGTCTCGACTCTCTAGAATTTTATAATGCCTCATTATTAACATGGTTAGGAATCTCTCCTTGGCTGTCGAGAGGCATGTATTGTGCCATGATGGCCCTGATCTCAGAGTCCATGTATGATCTTAGTCTGTATTTGTAAACTACATAAGCTCCAGCAGCAGCAGCGGCCAAACCTAATAATACAACCCATACAGCAGCCCAGCCAACCTTTCCCTCTTCAGCCTTTTTACCTTCACAGTTAGAATAACCATCTCCCTTAAATTGAACACCGTCTACCAAGGGACACTCACAAACCCTTCCCCGAAAAGTATCCTTGCAGGCAGTTATATTTGACTTCTTATCTTGCCAGAAACCACCATTATTTTTCAGACATTCATTTGTTTCCATATCATCACTCAAGCATACAGTTGGCTCAGTAGTTTCCTGAAAGCCTGCACAAATTGCCTTCAAGACAGGCCCTTTGTCCAGTTTTCCTCTATATTGTCTGTTGTTAATAATGAGAGTGGGTAATATGGTGACATCACCTCGTGATCCATGTCCAACCTGTGCATCTTGCTCTTGTTTCAAAACTGGGTCATCTGTATCTGCATTTGGATCCCCCATGCATGTTTCTACCCTTTTTTTATTATCCAAACCTAGAGACTGGATCACATTTTCTGCACATTCCTTGGTATACTTTTTCTCCTTCATTGGACATCTAATATGGAAATCAGTGACATAATCCCACCATGCCCAGGGTCTATTACTTTCATTTGCAACTTTGAAGATACACAATTGCCTCAGATTTTCAAGTACAACATCTTTACCATCATAACCCCGACTGAAATCCTGTTCTGGACAGGCGCACAGTATCTTCCATGATTGATGCATTGAGCCTTGCACTGCTTACTTATGGTAAATGCTTGGGGACAGTACCAGGTGATATAGTAAGGGGTGAATTGTGTGTAACCACTTTTCTCAAGAATTTGGGCAGCTCCTTTAAAATTCTTTACAAATTCCAGTTGTGTATCACACTTTGACCCACATTCATCATTGCTATTTGTCCACAACTCATACTCCACGCGATCATCTGGATGAGGAACAGACTCCCTCCAGTCTAAATTAATATTAACCATGTCACCCTTGTTGATAGCCCCCTTCAGCTTGTCACCAAACTCTTTCTCAATAAGGGCAGAAGGAATGGTGATATTCTGCAGATATTCAGCTGCCGAACTATCTTTTTCAGGAGAATCCATAGTTATCAATGGCTCTTCTCTATCATCAGAAACAAGAACAGCTGCTGCACCAGCATTCTGAGCATTCCAAACTTTCAAAGCAAAATAACAATCTCCACGGTTAACCAGCACGACATATTGAGAATTTGAATCAGTTTATTCATCTGATGTACCTTGGATCTAGTCATCACCCTCTGCAGTATTCTGCTGCTTTTCCTTCACTAGTGTCTGGTCCATGGTCCTCAAGAATACATGCAATGAATTTTGTGCCTGAGGATTTTGTGCCCTCTTTGCCATAGTAGCAAATTTCAAATATGGAACATTGCTGTAAGCAAAGCATGACATATTTGGCCTGTACATATGTCGATCACGAAAGGTGAATACCTGCTATGAGCAGGAGGCTAACACATCGCACCTTCTACACTGGGCATTTTGTATGGTCTAGTTTTGACCAATTCTGAGTAGTTTTCTGTGGAGAACTTCTAGGAGATGATGTAATCAGCTGACCTTGTTCCTTTAGGTAGTGAAGCAACACTTTTATGGACATAGGAGCCCTCAGTTTATGGATATTTATGATTGGGGTTGCAGTGCCCAAAAATGTCTATAACAGTTGCCCCCTAAAGCATGAAGTCGTTAATCTTTTGATGTCGGGTGAAATGCTTTACCATGAGAATACAAATTTTTTTCGAGCTGGGAGGCGACCTGTAATAAGATACAATACAATATATTATCTTCATAATATTTTTCATGATCTAGCTGAGGCGGGCATTCCCATGCTCAGCTTTATAAATTCATTTTCATGTATATAGGACAGACAATTGTCTATGTGGCACACTGATGATTCGGACAGAGTCATCATCCTTTGATTTGGATGATCTTCTGTTCAACAATGATGTGTATTTGATGTCTTTATATTCCTGAATATATTGCAGCCCGGATGGATGAAACTAGATCCGGGGTCTTCAAAACTACTTCAATCTTCACTTAGAGTACAAGTCGATCCATGTGAAAAATGTTCTGGAGTCGAACATGGAAAGACATCGTCTGATTACCAACCAATGATGTAAGTTGTTAATGGTGCGAGAGGGATCACCAATAATGAAAATGATCATCAAGGTACTATAGTACAATTTGCGCGCTGTGAAAAAGGGACTTGGTGCCGAACACCACGCAAAATCTTCCGATCGAAGGCCATTGATGTAAACCTGTCGCCGAAAGTGAGAAACTTGCCATTGAGGCATGCAAGCTTCACAGTACTAAAAGGGGTTGTTCCTAAGTCGACTTCTTGGATAATGAGCTAATGTAGACAAGAAGTGACCCATCGTAGGAGGGCCTTAATGAATCCCACATCTACGACGTAGAATCGAGCAAATGATTTTGAAGGTGAAAATGATTTGATGATACAGGGTTCAGGGTGGCAGTCATGAAAGAATGGAGTGTGAATGTATTGCAGCGGACGAGACATAGGTGAATTCTCTGAGCGACTTCTCTTGAACATACCGACGACACTGACGATGGATTGGTAGTGTTAACCCCAAAGATGGATGGTGTGACGGACCAATGGTGATACGACCAGTGAATGAAACAACCCAACCCGACTTGGATGCGGAGTGAAAGTGTCATGTTAAAGAGAAACTTGCTACCAATAAAGTTTCTTCAAGTTTTCTTCCCAATTTTCCCCAGTCATTGCTGACCAGTACCTCTTTTTTTTGTCAAGCTTGAGGAGGACAACATATGCTTGTTCTATAATTCGCCCTTTCGGCGAACCTGTCACTATGTTTTAACGAGCCTAGCGACAGTGAAACTCGTACTCGTCCATTTGGACAAGTTTGTCGCTATTCGGTTTTAACGAGTTTAACGACAAAGATAACTTGGTCCTTTTCAATTTTAGAGAGTCTGAAAGGGACGAAAAGGAAACTCCAATGATTATTTTTTGTCATATAATCCCTTAAGTCTGAAAAAGCGTAAAATAATATGAAAGGGATGAATTTTCGATAGTTTTAACGAGCCGAACAAGACAAGCGCTCGATATTTTTGTGTAATAATCCCTCAGATCCAAAAAGATTAAAATCTAGAGGAGGGATAGCACTTCCAATAACTTTAACGAGCCGGAGAGGCTAATTGCTCCACAATCTTTTCATATTTCGCAAGTCAGTTGAAAAGAGCTTAAAGGAGACTCTTTTTCGAGGAATGAGTGACGATTTCGGGTAGCAGCTGATTCCAGGTAAGGTTTGGAATTTTCCAATCACGGCAGTGTCACAAGGATGGCTAACAGAAGCACTCTTTGCAGATGTTCCTCAAAAAGGGTAAACAATCAAATGGAGCCATATGATCAGCTAAAACAGAGTGGAGGCGATGATGAGAACACGACCAAGGCTCAAAAGCTGATGATAATGCATTAACAATGGTTATTTACCAGGGATTGGTTCATTTTTTAATGAGCTTAAACTTTGGGGGAAACATTTGCTCATTGCTTATGTTTAATTTTTAACGAGCTTGAATTTCGCATTAAAACTACTCGTACTAGTCATATAATAAGGATATCTCATCTCAGATGCCATTTTTTATGGAGCTTACACCTTTTAAAGCTTTTCCCCAGATCCTTTCTTTATGCAAGCTAGGAAATGACCAATCCTACAAGTTTAACTCAAGCGATCATGCAGATATCGAACTAGTTCGACCAGCAGTACGCTGGAGAGAACCAGTTGCCGCTCCGGAAGGAGAGGCTGTGGACAGGGCTATCCTTAGCAACCTTGATGTGGTCGTGACTCTTTCAGCATTACAGGATCAGGTCGAGGGTCTCACCCTTGGTATTCTGGATGTGAGGAATGACGAGCTGCCTCTGCGGTTGCAATGACATACTACTGGTGTGCTGAGTCGATGGACTAGGCTTTTACGCATGATTGCACAGGCGGTGACTTGTTATCACCAGCATCATTAGACTAGGGTGCCCCCTATCATTTTGAGTTTTGGGTCATCTGACTGATTTTTTTTTGGTTACGAAACATTATGTGTAAACCATAAACAGTCATATATATATTTTTGATTTTCATAGTTTTATTTCGGTTAAGCTACGTGATCCTGTTGCAAATATTGATGACATGTTTCTTTTTATAAATGTCGCAAATGTCTATCTAACACATAATTTGCCAATGAGTCTATCAATGTGTTTAAATTTCTGGAAATATGTTGATATTGAATGAAATCGAACTGTCTTTCCAAAATTTTGACCCTTAAGAACATGCGATAGATGGCTAGATTTCGTACAGAATAAATACCAGCGAGTTGTAGAATGACGAGTTGTGAGTCTAGCCTGACGACAAGTCAGCATACGCCATGTACGATGGCATCAAAGAGGAGTTCTATCAACGCACTATATTCAGTGACATTGTTCGTCGACCGACCAATACATACCCCACTGAAACTCACTAACTCGTCTTTAGGATCGAAGATGGCCCAGGCCGCAAAAGATAGGTTTCGCGTACTACGACTTGCTCCGTCAGCATATCCAACGAATGATTCCAGTAAGTTTGACATCTGCCACAAATGCAGAAAGTGGATTACTGAACCAAAACAATTACCCTTAGCGAAAACAAAAATGTAACAAAAGCATAGGGATTACTATGTGGAATTAAGAATAGTAACGCTTGAGGTACAACTCGTTGTGGGGTTGTCCCAGTGGAATCCCATCATAGTCCATCAACTCGTAGGCTCCTTTTGCTAATACACACTTAAAAATATAGGGACCCATCCATAAATATTTGAACTTCCCTGCTCCCAACTTATCGGACTCCTGGTCGTAAAGTAAGATCAGGTCACCTTCTGAGAAGACGTGAGGTTTGACATTTTTGTCGAACTATGCTTTGACTCGTTTCTTATGGGCTTCATTAACCGAAGCTGCATCACGATGGGTTTCATCCAATTGGATTAGTTCCAAGAAACGAGCCTCTTCTTCTGAAGTTCCAGGGAGAAGGTCTACTGCGAGCTTGAGGGATGAGATTTCACACTAAACTGGTAAGATTTCTTCCAGACCATACACTAGTTGAAAAGGTGTAAACCCAGTTGCATTTCTCACCAATGTCCGATATGCCCACAAGGCTAAGTACAGGATCAGGTGCCAACTCCGTTTATGGACTCCAATCATCCTTTGCAGCATGCGCTTCAGTACCTTGTTGATTGCCTCAACTTGTCCATTAGCTTGGGGATAATATGAAGTAAAGTTGTCATGGGACAGTCCTAATTTGGTAGCCAATTCAACCATCATGTGATTGCAAAAATGTGATCCATGATTTGTGACTATGGCTTGTGTAACGCTGAATCTGGAGACTACATGATTGAAAAAGAAAAGGGTAGCTATTTCGCCGCTATTGTTTAATGTAGGCATCGCCTCGGCCCATTTGGTAAAGTAGTCTACTGCGACTATGATATACCCATGCCCCCCGGTAGAGGTGGGGTTACATGTCATGAAATTTATGCCCCATTTAGCAAACAGCCCAACAACCACTATTGGTTGCAAAGGTGCGGGTGGTCTTCTAGTTTTGCTATCGAAGATTTGACAAGCATGGCAACTTTTGACTGTAGTTATGCAATTTTGAACATTGTTGGCTAGAAGTATCCTGCTCGTAAAATTTTCTGCGTCGTATCATAACTAGATTGATGCCCCCCACACGCGCCTGAATGAAAATCATTCAGGACTTTTTCAGCCTCCTCATGGGTGAGGCACCTCCGCAGAACTGTATTGATACCACGACGGTAAAGTGTATCACCGAAGATCACGTAGTCTTTTGCTTGGTATCGTATCTGTCGTTGTTCGAAGCATGAGGTATTAGACCTATATGTTTGGGTTTGGAGATAGATGATTACATCTACATACCACGGATTGCTTGAAGATATCAAAAACAAATTTTCGTCCACGATTTCTTCTTCGGACGTTGCATCGTTGGACGACGATGGCAGATCACATAGTAACTCCGTGAGAACCAGGGCTTTCTTTGATTTGGATTTTTTGAATTCCAGATCAAACTCTTGTAAAATTGCTATCCATTTTGAGTATTTTCCCCCAAGAAATTGTTGTGACAATATATAAGTCATGGGGTTGCAATCCGATAAAATGGTAGTTTTTCTGAAGAGGATGTAGTGTCGAAATCTCTATATCGCTTGAACAGCTGCTAGAGCTAGCTTTTCAACGTAGGAGTATTTCATTTCTGTATCATTTAAGTTTCGGCTTAAATAATATATAGGATTTTCAATTCCACTATCTTCTTGAACTAAAACCATTACTATGGTTGTATCTGTTGCATCCAGATACAAGTTAAAGCATTTTTGATAATCAGGAGCATACATTAATGACACTTTTATTAGGGATTGTTTTAAAGCATCAAAGGAAGCTTGCACGTCCTAATCCGAAATGAAGGGTACTTCTTTTTTCAATAGATGAGTATAACCTTTAGGAAGTACAGCGTAATTTGGAATGAACCTCCTCAGAAAGTTTGTTTTCCCTTGGAGCTTCTGAATCTGAAGCAAATTTGAAGGTGGAGGAAAATCAATGATTGCTTGAACAGTACATGGGTCGAGCTCAATCCCGTCTTTTGAGACTAAAAAAGCCAAGTAAACAACCAGAACTGACACAAAAAACTCATTTGTGTGCGTTGAGTCATATCTTGTAGTGTCGGCAACATAGAAAAATCGCTCTCAAATGGTGCGGATGATCGGTCCGCTTTCGTAAATGAGCTGGAAGATCGTTGAGATATGGTTGAACGATGTTTTTGATGTCATGGAAAGCATAGTTCATTTCTCTCTGAAATGTTTCTCCTGCGTTCTTTAAACCAAAGGGTAGCTTGCGATATGCAAATGTGCCCCACGGACAAATAAATGTAGTCTTTGACTGGTCCTGTGGGTGCATATTTATTTGATTATACACGGAAAATCCATCCATAAATGAGAAGATTTCACATCTGGCGCATTCGTCAATTATCTGGTCAATGAAGGGTGTAAGGTAGTTGTCTTTCGGACAAGCTTGATTTACATCCCTATAATTGACGCACACTCTAATCATTCCTTGTTTCTTCATTACAGGAACAATATTTGATACCCAATCAGTTAGAGGAACTGGGTAAATAAAACCCGCATGGAGGAGTTTTCCAACTTCCACCTTGATGGCAATGACTTTCTTGGGGTGCACCTGCCGTAGTCGTTGTCGTACCAGTTTGACATCTGGATACATCTTAATTTCATGTTTAACTATGCTTGAGTCAATTCCTGGAATTTCATCATATGACCAAGCAAAGACATCTCTAAATTTGCGAAAGAGAGCGCTATATGCTTCCAGTTCTGAAGAAGAACAAGATTTGCCAACATGAATATTCTCTACAATATATGTTTTGGTCGAGATATTTATGGTGATAGTCTCTTCAATATTGGATAGGTTTCGCTCGGAATCCACCGTATTTACAGTATTTGACAGAAAGTCAAAAACTGAGGGATGATCTAGGTCACTGGAACTATCTTCTTTCCAATTCAGAAGATGGAAACGATGGTGGTAATCTTCCCATGGTGCCCCGTAAATCACCATCGATTGAATGATTCCTTCGTTTGTAGAGTGTACTTGTGACCAAGGATCCGAAGAGGTGCCATATTCATTAGACCTATCTATCCAAATGCTTGATGAGCGTTGATACCAGTTTGCCTCCCATGCCGAAAACATTGATTGCTAGAATATTTTCAGTGGGCTTAGCGACAATACCTGTAGACGATCCATATTGATATCGTTTGCTGACATCTTTTGAATAGAAGATATTGTATTGCAGGTTCCTACCTTAGCCACTTCCAATAATTTGAAGGGGGGCAGTAGGGTAAAAGTTCCCATTAATGTGGGGTATTTTAGTAGGCCTACTCCAATATTTTGAAGTGAATTAGGGCTTCCATGGATCATCGGAATGCTTCCCGTAACTTGTGAACTGTTGGGGAGAAATGTTTGTTGGTCGATAATTGCAATTCCTCCTTGGAAAGGAAATGCAATCTTCCTAAAGTAGGTCGACACAACGACAGCCATGGCATATATCCATTGCCTTCCCAGTAGGATGTTGTAATCGAGGTTTCCATCGATAACTTCAACATCAATTTCTACCGTTTTTCCCCCCAGTTCGACTTGAAAGTTACTTAATATCTCATATGGGGTGTATGTTCATCCATCAAATGCTTTTAATGTCATTGATGATCACGACAAGGTTGGATACCCTAAAGTTTTCCAGCAACTCATCGACATAATACATGTGGATGCCCCCTCATCAATAATTGTTCTATGAACAATTTTGTTGAGGGATTTCACTTGAATAAGGAAAGCTTATTGAGCTCGTAACTGAGGGTCATATCCTTTGTGGTTAAAGGACACAAGAATGGAATCTGTTGGGTCAATGCCACCTATTGCTGATAATAAAGCCTTCTTTTGGGATGGGCAATTTTGCAGTACCTCAAGTGTCGACATCGCAGAGGGTGATTGGGCTAGATCCTCCACTATATTATAGTGTTGTGTTGCTCTGGCACGAGGATTAAATGTCGATTTGTGTACTACTCCCTTTGGCAGTTTTATTGCTAATTCAAAAATGATGGGTGGCACAACTTTGGTCGAAGTTGTTGTCGAACTACTAGGTTGATCATTATCCTTGTTGTTCGACATCTGTTGATTCCCGTAATCTTTATTCCTTGTTGATATGAGAGCATCATTCAGTTGCTTTGAAACCGACAACATTAGCACTTGGGACGGGGAAGCATTTTCGCCAGCAACCATATTTGTTCCTGGGTTCGGAAACGGATCAGCCAATGCAGCCGGGGTTTTTAAACTCTTGAAGAATTTTCAAAGTTCAGCTTTATATGGACACTCTCTGGTCCAGTGATCCTCATCACATATTAGGCATGGACGACTTGGTTTCTTATCCCCATAAGGGTTTGTAGAAGATTTTTCAGGAGACGACTCCTCCAGGTTCTTCTTCTTCCTATTCTTTTTCTTCTTGCCTCCCGGTTGCTTGGGTTCTTTTCCTTTGTTTGTCGACACGACATTTGCTTCCGAGGCTAGAATCTCTTCATTCGCATTTTGACTTGAAACCGTACGGGCCTTTTTCAACTTAGCCTTTACGATTTTAGTGCTTGTCGTATCTATCACGCCCTCACCGGCATGAGAGTCTTTGTTTGATTTAGGAGGGGGAGGAATGGAAAATTCTGGTCTAGGAGCATCAGGTATTTTATCGTAGAGCGTGCCGGACTGAGTATAGATCAAGTCTAGATATTGTGCACAAGCAATAACTTTCTCTTCAGTAATGACTCCTCCCTTTACCACATCTTCTGTAATGGAAGGTAACAATGACTTAATAAACCATTCAGCCAATAGCTGATCAGGAACATATGTTTTTACCATTCTACGATGACGTCACCACTCATGAATATGATCGGATATGTGAGTGGTCGTCGTTTGTTTGAAATTGATAAGCAACTCAGTTCCTATTTCGTACCTTATAGGTAAATTAAAATGGGTTAAAAAGGTTGTGGCTAGGGTACTAAACTTATCAAACGAAGCTCTAGGCAATTCGATATACCATTTTGCTGCCAGACTAGTTAACGTTCGCTGAAAGAGGCGAAGTCTGATCGAATCTGTTAGATTCGGTCTAGTTATCCCTCTGTCAGAGATCAAAGCTCTTTTTTGCATTTCATGTTTAGGTGTCCCATTAGTTTCGATTAGTTGCATTTCGTTAGGCATGCCATAAATCTGACGGAATGGTTTGCGTCACTCATTCCCCTCATGCTTGGCACTACTGGTTCAAGTCTATTCATAAAAACAAGTCTTGAAAGATCATTTACAGTCTTGTTTCAAATTTCTAGGTCATGACAAGAGTTCTCGGTCATTAGGTCTATGGTTGAGTCAATTTTGTTTTCCAAAGTCTAAGAAGACCAGCAGGCCAGAGGGATGTCCTCAATAAATGGTTACCTGAATAATTTTCATCATTATACAGATAAATTAGGACTTCTCTTCAAAACTTTGTTTTGAAGATAAGTTGTCATCTCATTTTTGTAATAAATTTTTAAAAATTTCAGTCCTTGAAATGTCCAGGCGCAGCCTTGGTCTCCTTTGCCAGATCATATCACAGCGATCCCTGCAAAAAATTGTCAAAGAAAATCATTATTTCAACCAAATTTAAGGAGGAAACAAAAAAGGTCAGGAGTCTATTAATCCTGAAAAAGTGTCAACGACAAAACATTACAAAATGGGTTATGAACAAAGAAAAAATCAAAAGGGAGTCTTTATAAAGATATTTCACTACATTTTCAACTCATTATGCATGCCAAGAGTGAAGAACGTCATTTCAAAGTGAAATTGTGAGTTTGAGAGGAAATTGGAGCAGTTTCCAGGTGCGCAGCACATCAGGGGCGCGATGCGCACTAGGTACAAAGCCACAGTGTAAAAATACAAGCACGCGGCGCATCAGAGGCGCGTGGCGTGTTGGGTGATGCGTGCGGCGCACTGGGTTTTAAGCCCGAAATTTGTTTGGAAAAGCATCAAATCGCCTTCTCTCCGCACAAATTTGCAGGTAGGCTCATATCCATTACTTGTGCTTGACTTTTGAAAGGTTAATGTAATGGGTTCATGATATGTTTGCCTTAGAAATCCAAGTGGAAAGCCCTCCTTTGTCAATGAAAAGTGTTGTAGGGTTTGAATGCAAAAAATTGTTGTAGGGTTCAAAAACAGAGTGTAACCAAGGTTGTGATTTTGTCCTCATTTCCCTTTGTTTCCCATTCCCAAGATTCACCATTATTTTTTCCCATCAATTCCCTTATTAATCCTACACTATAATCCCTCAAATCCTAGTCCCTCACCTCTATTACAAAACACATTATCCCTACCTAACATCCCAAAACCCAGAAATCCAAGATTTTCATTTCCCTTTCCTTTCCTAATTCCCTTGTTTTTATTTCCAAATTCCCTAATTCCCTAATATTTTCCCTTTCCTAATATTCCCTTGTGCATTTGTGTCCCCTTGGTCACAACATTTTTAGAGCAAAGAACAGTTTACAGTCAAATGTACACACAGTTTATACATCAGCATATATATTCCAGCTATCTTGTTTTCAAAGACATGTCAGAGACTGAGTCAGTCTATGAGCAGGAGTATGACAGTGATTCTACAACGGAGGTAAATGTGCCAAATGTGCCACGGAGGTATCACAAAGGTGGCAAAAGTGGTCAGCATGTCAGGGAGGAGCCTACTTCTTTGGCTCAATTACAAGCTTGCCCACTTGCAATGGATTGTTTTCGGCGTCAATCATGTTTCCAATACTGTGAGATGATCTCACAAACTCAGCATCATCGGGAACTAGTCCGTTTATTCGTTCTACATTTACATGATGGTCATGTAAACCTTGCCGGAGTGAATTTCACCTTGTCACCAGAGACTATTGCTCAGGCCACCGGGATACCAAATTTAGGGGAGGAATGGAGCAAACGCCAGCTGTTAGACAGATTCTACTATGAGCCATACATCAAACCCGGGTATATGAGACACTTGAGCACAATTTTTCCTTTCAGATTCCTGAGGGATGAGTTTGCGCCATTGATGAAACTCATCATTCGATATTTCAGTTGCGAGGGAAGATTCTCGCGTCTCTATGTGTACCATGTCCATTTGTTGATGCATATCACGAGGGTACGTATGATGAACATTTTATACTTCATGTGTCACAACATAGAGAGGATGGTGACTTTAGTACAAAGGAAGAGCCCAGCACATCAACATAAGAGCATATATCATTACGCGTTGATCAAAATCATAGTGATGCATCAGTTGGCTCAGCAGGGCATTACTTGGGAGGATTTCATCTCCCGTGATTACTTCTCAGCGCTACAGCCACCTCCCGAGATAGTTCATGATGAGGCAGTGCCTTCACACCAGCCAGAAATTCCTGAGACTGAGCATATAAGTGCTCCTCCATATGTGACATACCAGCGAGGCCATAGGGCCTTATTTGCATCTACACAACGAGTACTATCTCCACCCGAGGTGGAAGGGGTCTCATTGACTTCATCAGCACAGTGAGTATTATCTCCACATCATGTGGAAGGGGTCTCTCTTTCTTCTTCAGCACAGGTACAGATCCAGGATAGGGGCAAGAGGCCCATGTATGATGAGGGTCCTTCAGGAGGTCGGGACACGGATATCATTGATGTTGAAGCGAGCTCAACTAGCTCAGAGCTAAAGGAGATCATCCGAGAGCAAAGGGCTGAGAATGACTCACTGAAAAAGAAATTGTAGATGGCTAAGTGGGTGATCAACTACTTGGAGCAGCGCAACAAATAGCTAGAAGATGAACATACACTTTATAAGCTGCGGCAAATCCGGGAAGATCGAGAATTGGCCTGAAAGAGACCCGGTGATTTGACACCGATTGATCGAGAGTCTATGCTCATCCGGGTGAACAATCATTTGGAGAAATTGTTGGTGAAGGCAAAAAAAGACAAGGACATGCTTCGTCATATGAAAACTCACTATTGGGCTCGTATGCATGTTTGCAAATCAAAAATGAAGATCCTAAAGAGGCGATTCAGCAAAGCACTAAAACGGCGGAAAAATCTCGATCCACTCAAAATTTTGGCCAAGGCTTCATTGGCGGGGCACAATACATGATAGAGGTTCTTCACTCCGAATTTGAGCAAATTCAGAGAAATTTTGTCATTTTGAAAATTGTCCTAAAAACAGGTTTTTTGGCTCAACGCGTAGCGCGTCGACGCGCGCGCTTAAGATTGGGACACTTGCTGGAGGAAAACTCTACATTTTTGGGTTTTTCATGATGAATTATACATGCTCAGTTATTGCCAAAGAATTTCATTAAGTTCTGGGTGACCAAAAGGCTCAAAAACACCATGAAAATCACCTTTCTGCCACCTTTTGCACATGCAGGAAGTACTTCCGGGAGAATGACATTTTGAGGGGGCAAATGAGCTCCAAATTGAAAAATTCCACTTGGGATGGATAGCAGACATCTAGGGCTTTCCAACCAGCTATTGTGAGCTTGATTTGGATTCCATGAAGTGCCCCAAAAATAGGTTTGAAGACGTGCGGCACATAGGGCTCATGCGCGCGGCGCACAGGGTTTTTTGGCAAAATTTTCATCTTCGGCTCAGGAAATGCAGCCAGTTTGACCAGTTTTGACTTGTGATGTGATTCACTCCTCTTGATGTAATTAATGAAACATGATGTTATTGTTACACTTAGTTACTTATTCTAGAAGATTCATTCACTAAAAGGTGAAAATTTAATGAATGAATTGGTCTCCTACCTTATAGAGGCAAGTTGTTTTGACTGCCTAGATTGTAGTGCTTTATTTAGAGTTGGTTGAAACAACTCCTAGGATGATGAGCTTGACCCCTAGAGGCAAGGGAATGGGTTGGCTTGCCTATATTATGTATATTCTTAGTCATTTTCAGGGTTGGATTCTTGGGAATAGCTTGACACTCTATTGTACATATTTTGTCTGCATTTTTGGCAAAGGAAAGACCAGGGTTTTGCAACACTATTTGGGATTAATGTGGCTTTTATGTGTTGATGGTGTGCTTATTTTAGTATTTGTAAGTTGTTTATGTGTATCTCTTTCCTTCTCTTATCTTCTGCAATTGAACAAATGAAGTGTTAAGGTAGAATCCATAATTTGCTATGCTCTGCCTTTAAGTTTGTTTGATTTTCCATGTTTTCATCTGTTTATGGAGAATCCTTGAAAGTTTCTTGCTCTCCTTAACCTATCGCCAATCTGATCTATCCATTCATTCTCTTTAAAGGCATCAAAACAATCGCCTATCTTTCCCCAAGTAGACCTCTGCAAAAACTATGCCTCATCCCCGCAGCCAAAATTGCCTTTCCCTTGAATTCAACAAAACTTCAAAAAATCAATTTCAAACTCCTTGTACTTCATACCTAGCCCAAAATTAGTTTTCAATTTAGTCATCTCGAGCCTCATTGATCACCTTTAGCCGAGATTGACTCGAAGAGAGCCCTCTCCTGTCCTCGTAGGGCTAGCTACGAGGCTGAGCGTGGTTTGATGTAGCCTTGAGTTTTACCTTATTTCAGCCTAAGGTAGATTCGAGCGCTAACATAGTGGCGACCATACTGGGGAAGAAATCTCAATGGTTTGCTTGCTGATGTGTTTGTCTCATGAGTCTTAGACGGAGTCTGAAGTCACGCCAAGTAGCTTTCGAAATGCTTTTGCTATGCATAAGTGAAAGTAGATAAATGTTGCTTCAGTCGATCTCCGGTTAGCTTGTGAACACTTGATTTGAAAATCACCCCAGTAAACTTGTTCGTTCTATACCTTTGGATGATTGAGTCTAGAAGTCGATAGGTTGAATTATTTATACTCTTTCGATCTTTTGAAAAACACACTGGCTTCAAAAAGACATACAAGAGCTAATCCAGATCCTAACTCGCCCTCTGTCTACGAAAATCCAAACTTGATTCGAAAGATCCTTCGTCAAGAAAGCTCGGTGAATCCCGTGGTAAAATCCCATCCATGTCCTGCAATTTTTGAATATCTTGAAGAACTTGCTTTTGATGAGAAGTTTGAAATGTCATTGTTCAAAACCAAGTTTGAAAATGCTCTTGATTCTATAGTTCCAGATCCTGATTTCGCGGCCGCCCTTCAAATTGAAAAGTCTAACAAGTCTATTGAGAATTTCATTTTAAGACAGCTCCAAAGAACAATTGAGGTTATGAATATCATTGATTTTCTTGAAACTGCATCTGCTACCATTGGATCATCTATTGCGGCATCTACCTCTAGACATCATACTGAACCGCCTTTCATTCCTACCATTCCTATGCAATCAATTTTCCTTCATCTACTGTTTCCACGCCTAAAACTGCATCTCCTCCACACACACCTCCTCATACACCTCACACCTCAGCTGCACCTACTCCCCCAACATCTCCAAGGCTGACTGTAAATCCACCAAGAACCATGGCTGCCAGATTTGCACCCCTTGCTTTGCCGACCAATTTGGATCCTATGTCTGCTGATTATCAGAGCAAGATTCCTATATTCGATGGCACACCACAGAGTATATCAGCTCAGCAGCATATTGTCCGAATGACAGACTTTTTGGACCTGCATGAAATTGATGCGGAAAATGTTTCAATGAGATTGTTTGCCCAGACTTTTGGAGGAGAGGTTCCTAAATGGTTCAGAGCTTTACAAGCAAGGAGTATCAATACACTACAGGAACTTCAGACCTTGTTTCTAGATTGGTGGGAGATGAAGAAAGATCCGTTGCAAATCACTTCAGAGTATACCAACATCAAGCGTAATCCTGGTGAGTCCGTTCAGGATTATGTTATCAGATTTAATGCAGTGTATAATGAAATTCCATATGACTTAAGACCATCTAAAAAGTCAGCTCTTCTTAAATTCCTGGATGGTTTTGATCCGGAAATGGCTTATTCACTACAAGACAGAGATCCACCTACCTTAGAAGATATGAAAAAGATCGTCGTTAGTGTTGAGGCGAATCTGAATGATAAGAGAGCGCGATTGAAAGTAGAGAAAAGAGTGACTATAAAGGAAGAGTCTACATCAGAACCGCCTTGGCTTCATGAGATGGAAAAAATGTTCAAAAGAATGAACCTTGATAAATCAGAAACACAGATTCGTAATCCTACTTATCGTGGCCAGAAACAACCATAGTTCATAATTAAGCAACGTGAACAAAGAGCACAAGAGCCGGCAGCCCAGTAGCAGATCAAGACTCCTCTTTTGCAGAATTTTGTGAGTCAAGATTCAGATGACGATGTTGATGTAGTAGGGGACCAAAATCACTTCTTTTCTCTTGACGATCTGCCCATTTATATCACTGAAGATGAAGAGTATGGAGAAAGTTCAGGCACCCAGCAAGATGAAGATTTTATCTTAGCAAATGATGCAGATTTAGATGATTACCAAAGAGGATATTTGAATGCCTTGTCCACTCAACAGAAGCAGTACTCATTGAGAAACCGAGATGTGCCCATCAATCCAATTCAGAAAAGAACAGAAGCTACAGCACCAAAGACGGATTCACCCATACCACAGAAGAAAGGAAAGGAGACAATTGATCTCGCAACTAGCAAAGTATCATCAGCAGAAAGGACAAATCAGGAAAGTATAATCAAGGATAAGAAAGAAGTTCTGGTCAAAGAAGTCGAAAAAGTTTTAGCATTTAGTTTGGAAAATGAAATTTCCAAATTAAAAGTATCCATTCCTTTGATAGAAATCATGAAGAACAGCAACTACCGTGGTCAAGTCTCTAAAATTCTAAATTTTGACCCAATGTTTGACACGGTAAACGTTGAAGATGATCAGCCAGAATTGATATTTGGGTCGGCATTAGATGGTGAGTCCCCTGACAGTGATGTTCCTCCCTTTTATATCAGTTTTAGATTGCATGAATATGTTTTTCACAATGCTATGTTTGATTCGGGTGCTTCGCACAATTTGATGCCAAAGGCGATCATGGAAAAGCTAGGACTAGACATTACAAGGAGATATCATGATTTGTATTCATTTGATTCCAGCCGTGTGAGATATATCGGGCTCATCAAATATTTGGTTGTTAGGTTAGACCAAATTCTAGCGAAGAATGTTTTGATGGATGTGGTTGTGGTGGACATTCCTCCGCGATTTGGAATGCTCCTTTCGAGATCTTGGGGAGAAAAATTGAAAGGTACACTACAGTTAGATTTCTCTTATGCAAAAATTCCAGTCTTTGGTCAAATGAGAAAGTTATATCGCGAGCAAAAGATGAAATACATGATAACCAGCAAAGAGAAGCCAATCAATCATCTTGTAAATTATGTACATATAGATTTAGAGTCGTTTGTGTTGCTTGTTGATAGTTTTAATGATCTAGATAGTCAGTTAGTTCAGGCGAAAGATATACTAGAAATCACTGAGAATTTTAGAGAAGTTCTGCAAAAATAAATAAGAGAAAAGAAAACTATCCTGGAGCAATCAGCTAAAGAAAATGGGCAGCAAACAGAAAAATCAGAGCCGGTACAATTTCAGCATTTAGAGGATGATGAAGATGGTCTTTGGACCATGGATTTTGATGGCGCAGTAGGTAGTGATGGAGTTGGAATTGGTGTTTGGATTCGCAGTCCATTTTCTGCTACGGATAAGGTTCCAAGCAAAGTGAGAGTGTGTTCCTACAAGCTAGCATTTGATTGTTCTAATAATGAAGTGGAATATGAAGCTCTAATTGCTGGCCTTAAGATTCTTAGAAAGCTGAAAGTGAAAAAGGTTGCAGTCTATGGTGATTCAGAGTTGGTGTTAAAGTAGGTTAAAGGTGAGTTCCAAGCCAAGCATCCTCGCATGAGAGCTGATCGAAATGCAGTCTTAGATATTTTGAAGTTATTTTCTGATCATACCTTGACATGTTGCCTCGCATACAAAATGGTGTTGCTGATGGACTTGCTAAGGCAGCAAGCAACTTAAAAATTCCGATGAATTCCAGCAACAAGTTTGAGATTCATGTGAAAAACCATCCCACCGTTCCAGACAATCAACGATGTTGGCAAGTCTTTCAGGATGACGTAGAGATTAATCAGTTTCTGCAGAATAAGGGTAATTTCAAAGATACCTCCATAGATAGAGAACATGATGATGGTAGTGATGAAATACAAGTAAATCAAATGGAAGTATTGAAACTTAAAGATAATGTCATTCCTAAGGGATTGATCCCTTTGGAAGAACTCTTCGACCAAGATGATGTAGCTCGTAAACCAACATTGAGGCCAACTAAAAAGGGTGTTGAAGAAGTAAATATTGGGCTAGCTGAGAATCCCAAGATGGTAAAATTATCAAAGTCATTATCACCAAAGCTAAAGGCAGAATATGTGAAATTGTTGTCTTTATTTTCTGATGTTTTTACATGGGATTACTCAGATTTAAAAACATATGACACAAATATCATTCAACATACTATTCCCATTAAGTCAAATCAGAAGCCTTTTCGTCAAAAGTTGAGGAGAATCAATCCAAAGCTGCTACCATCGATTGAAAAAGAGGTAAACAGATTGTAAGTCAGGAATCATTGTGCCTATCCGATTTTTAGATTGGATATCAAACTTGGTGCCCGTGAGAAAGAAAACAGGTGAGATCCGTTTATGTGTTGACTTCAGAAATTTGAATAAGGTTTCATTAAAACACAATTATCTGCTGCCAAAAATGGACTACATATTGCAGCGAGTAGTTGGAGCATCAAGGATGTCACTACTCGACAGCTATTCAAGATATAATCAAATTCTAGTGCATGAATATGATCGTGACAAGACAATGTTTACCACTCTGTGGGGAACGTTTCATTATGCAAAAATGTCATTTGGTTTGAAGAATGCAGGAGCCACCTTTCAGCGTGCAATGGACATGGTTTTCGCCAATGAGAAAGATGTATT
Source organism: Pinus taeda (assembly GCA_000404065.3). Classification (NCBI taxonomy): domain Eukaryota; kingdom Viridiplantae; phylum Streptophyta; class Pinopsida; order Pinales; family Pinaceae; genus Pinus; species Pinus taeda. The sequence continues at coordinate 64,854 of APFE031302578.1, forward strand.
TTTAGTTGTTTATCTTGATGATTTAACTGTGTTTTCAAATTCTGATGAAGAACATTTGTATCATTTGAAAATTGTCTTCCAAAAGTGCTAAAAATATGGCATTTCGCTGAATCCGAAAAAGAGTCTTTTTGCCATGGATGAGGGCAAGCTTCTTGGCCACATCATATCTAAAGATGGCATCCGTGTTGACCCTGCATTTGTTGAATCCATTCAGCAAATTGAATAGCCCCAGAACAAGAAAAAAATACAGTCCTTTAATGGTAAACTGAATTTTCTGCGTTGCTTCATTCCAAATCTAGCGGAGCATCTTAGAGAAATCACGAGCATGCTGAAAAAGGAGAGTCAGGTAAAGTGGACCGAAGAGGCAGTAAAATCATTCAATTTAGTGAAGTTATCTCTTTCTTTAGCTCCTATTTTAATCAGCCCAGACTACATGCAGGATTTTATTTTGTTCTCATTTGCTTCTGAGCACACTTTGGCAGCTGTATTGATGCAGAAAAGGGAAGGACTTGAAAATCCCATTGCTTTTTTCAGTCGGATTATAAGAGACAGAGCATTGAAATACAACATTATTGAGAAGCAAGCACTTGCGCTTGTAAAGGCCTTGAAAGATTTCCGTGTGTATATATTGCATTCCCACATTCTAGCCTATGTTCCTAATGCAACAGTTAAAGATATTTTGGTACAAGCAGATCCAGAAGGCATGTGGGGTAAGTGGATCGCTGCGTTGTTAGAGTATGATGTGGAGATTAAACCAACCAAACTAATCAAAGGACAAGGACTTGCCAAGTTAATGGCTGAAACGAATTTGCAAGTTCTAGATATAAATTTGATTGCTGCCATGTCCGATGAAGATGAGGAGAATACATCAGTTCAGGTATCTAATATGTTTCTTTCCTCCCTTTGGTATGCTTACATTTTACATGTACTTTAGAATTTTTCTTCACCTACCGGAATGCCTAGAAATAAGAGTAGAACATTGAAATTAAAGGCTGCAAAATTCTACATACTAGATTCAACATTGTTTTGGAAAGACCCTGGTGGAATGTTATTGAATTGTTTGGTAGAGGAAGAAGCCAAAATATTTGTGGAAGACTTTCATAGAGGTGACTGTGGAGGCCATTTGTTCTAGAAAACCACAGCGAACAAGATTCTAAGGGTAGGGTATTATTGGCCTTCATTGTTTTCAGATGTATATAAGGCTGTTAAAAATTATCACGAATGCCAAATTTTTGAAGGGAAGCAGAAACTACAGCCTTTGCCTCTCAAACCAATTGAAATTAGTGCACCTTTTCAACAGTGGGGATTGGATTTCATCAGGGAAATCCATCCGGCATCATCAGGACAGCATAGATGGATATTGACAGCCACAGACTACTTCACAAAATGGATTGAAGCGATTCCTACTCAACAAGCTACAGATGCGGTAATTATCTCTTTTCTTGAAACCAATATTTTGTCAAGTTTTGGATGTCCAAGTAAGTTAATCACAGATAATGCAGCGACATTCAAGTCAAAAAGGATGGTCAAGTTTTTCTATAAGTACAATATTAGCTTGGGACATTCAACCGCATACCATCCTCAGGGAAATGGATTAGCGGAGTCATCTAATAAATCTTTGGTTAATATCATTAAGAAATTGTTGGAAATCAATAAAAAGGGTTGGCACAAGAAGTTAGTAAATGCACTATGGGCTGATAGGGTGAGTCAGAAAAAGTCTATTGGCATGTCTCCTTTCGAACTGGTGTACGGGACATACACGGTTTTTCCTACTTCGCTTGCTGTCCCGGTAGTCAAATTGCTTCAGGAAGCCGGTAGTGAGGAAGATCCTATGTAGAGAAGGATTAATCAGATGATCCATTTACAGCAGACACGGGAGGAGGTATTTCAAAACACTTGCAAGTTGCAGGAGCACATCAAAAATATCTATGACCGGAAGGCAAAAGCGTACATATTTCATCTAGATGAGGTAGTTTTGAGGTGGGATGCTTGACATGAAGACAAAGGAAAGCACGGAAAATTTGAAAATTTATGGAAAGGTCCTTACAAGATTGCAGTGTATCGTGGCCAAAACACTTTCCTTCTCAAAGAAATGAATGGAGATGAATGTTCTGGAGGGCCAATTAATGGTCGACTGTTAAAGATATACTATTTTTGAGTATTTTCTGTTCATTTCATCATCATTGTACATATCGTTTTACTTCTGTTTTATTGCACATGTATACTAACTTCTCATCTTTAGTCTGGGGCCCGCAGTGAAGGCTATAATTCTGAAAATGGAGGTTAGTTGGTTTAAGTTTTTCAAGTCAGTTGTATCAGTCCTTTTAGTTTCGAGTCTGTTCTGGTCAAAGTGGTATTTGATTTTTTAGTTCAATTGTCAAAATTTTGTGTTGTAATAATGACTCCATCGCTCAATGGATGAAGGCACTGTCTAGCTCTTACAGAGATCTACGGTTCTTGGCATCTCCAAGGAGCTACCATCCCCATTGGAGCCAATGTTAGAGTCGGTCTAGTTATCCCTCCATCAAAGATCAAAGCTCTTTTTTGTATTTCATGTTTAGGTGTCCCATCAGTTTTGATTAGTTGCATTTCGTTAGGCATGCCATAACTCTGATGGAATGGTTTGTGTCACTCATTCCCCTCGTGCTTGGCACTGCTGGTTCAGGTCTATTCATAAAAACAAGTCTTGAAATATCATTTATAGTCCTGTTTCAAATTTCTAGGTCATGACAACAGTTCTCGGTCATTAGGTCTAGGGTTGAGTCAATTTTGTTTTGCAAAGTCTAAGAAGACCAGCAGGCTAGAGGGATGTCCTTGATAGATGGTTACCTCAATAATTTTCATCATTATACAGATAAATTAGGACTTCTCTTCAAAAATATGTTTTGAAGATAAGTTGTCATCTCATTTTTGTATTAAATTTTAAAAAGTTTCAGTTCTTGAAATGTTTAGGCACAACCTTGGTCTCCTTTGCCAGATCATATCATAGTGAACCCTGCAAAAAATTGTCAAAGAAAATCATTATTTCAACAAAATTTAAGGAGGAAACCAAAAAGGTCAGAAGTCTATTAATCCTGAAAAAGTGTCAACGACAAAACATTACAAAATGGGTTATGAACCAAGCAAAAATCAAAAGGGGGTCTTTATAAAGATATTTCACTACATTTTCAACTCATTATGCATGCCAAGAGTGAAGAACATCATTTCAAAGCGAAATTGTGAGTTTGAGAGGAAGTTGGAGCAATTTCCAGGCGCGCGGCACATCAAGGGTGCGCGACGCACTGGGCACAAAGCCATAGTGTAAAAATACACGCACGCGGCGCATCAGAGGCACGCAGCATGTTGGGTGAGGCGCGCGGCGCACTGGGTTTTAAGCTTGAAATTTGTTTGGAAAAGAATCGCCTTCTCTCCGCACAAATTTGCAGGTAGGCTCATATCCATTACTTGTGCTTGACTTTTGAAAGGTTAATGTAATGGGTTCATGATATGTTTGCCTTAGAAATCCAAGTGGAAAGCCCTCCTTTGTCAATGAAAAGTGTTGTAGGGTTTGAATGCAAAAAATTGTTGTAGGGTTCAAAAACAAAGTGTAACCAAGGTTGTGATTTTGTCCTCATTTCCCTTTGTTTCCCATTCCCAAAATTCACCATTATTTTTCCCCATCAATTCCCTCATTAATCCTACACTATAACCCCTCAAATCCTAGTCCCTCACCTCTATTACAAAACACATTATCCCTACCTAACATCCCAAAACCCCAAAATCCAAGATTTTCATTTCCCTTTCCTTTCCTAATTCCCTTGTTTTTATTTCCAAATTCCCTAATGTTTTCCCTTTCCTAATATTCCCTTGTGCATTTGTGTCCCCTTGGTCACAACATTTTTAGAGCAAAGAACAGTTTACAGTCAATTTTACACACAGTTTATACATCAACATATATATTCCAGCTATCTTGTTTTCAAAGACATGTTAGAGACCGAGTCAGTCTATGAGTAGGAGTATGACAGTGATTCTACACCGGAGGTAAATGTGCCAAATGTGCCACGGAGGTATCACAAAGGTGGCAAAAGTGGTCAGCATGTGAGGGAAGAGCCTACTTCTTTGGCTCAATTGCAAGCTTGCCCACTTGCAATGGATTGTTTTCGGCGTCAATCATGTTTCCAATACTGTGAGATGATCTCACAAACTTAGAATCATCAGGAACTAGTCTGTTTATTTGTTCTACATTTACATGATGGTCATGTAAACCTTGCCGCAGTGAATTTCACCCCTTCACTAGAGGCTATTGCTCAGGCCACCGGGATACTAAATTTAGGGGAGGAATGGAGCAAACACCAGCTATTAGACAGATTATACTATGAGCCATACATCAAACCCAGGTATATGAGACACTTGAGCACAGTTTTTCCTTTCATATTCCTGAGGGATGAGTTTGTGCCATTGATGAAACTCATCATTCGAAATTTCAGTTGCGAGGGCAGATTCTCGCGTCTCCATGCGTACCATGTCCGTTTGTTGATGCATTTCATGAGGGTACGTATGATGAACATTTCGTACTTCATGTGTCGCAACATAGAAGGGATGGTGACTTTAGTACAAAGGAAGAGCCCAACACATCAACATAAGAGCATATATCATTACGCGTTGATCAAAATCATAGTGATGCATCAGTTGGCTCAACAGGGCATTACTTGAGAGGATTTCATCTCCCGTGATTACTTCTCAGTGCTACAACCGCCTCCCGAGATTTTTCATGATGAGGGAGCGCCTTCACACCAGCGAAACATTCCCGAGACTGAGCATATAAGTGCTCCTCCATATGTGACATACCAGCGAGGCCATAGGACCTTATTTGCATCTACACGACGAGTACTATCTCCACCCGGGGTGGAAGGGGTCTCGTTGACTTCATCAGCACAGTGAGTATTATCTCCACACCATGTGGAAGGGGTCTCACTTTCTTCTTCAGCACAGGTATAGATCCAGGATAGGGGCAAGAGGCCCATGTATGATGAGGGTCCTTCAGGAGGTCGAGACACGGATATCATTGATGTTGAAGCGAGCTCTCCTAGCTCGGAGCCAAAGGAGATCATTCGAGAGCAAAGGGCTGAGAATGACTCGCTGCAAAAGAAATTGCAGATGGCTAAGTGGGTGATCAACTACTTGGAGCAGCGCAACAAACAGCTAGAAGATGAACATACACTTTATGAGCTGCGGAAAATCCGGGAAGATCGAGAATTGGCCCGAAAGAGACCCGGTGATTTGACACCGATTGATCGAGATTCTATGCTCATCCAGGTGAACACTCATTTGGAGAAACTGTTGGTGAAGGCAAACAGAGACAAGGACATGCTTCGTCATATGAAAACTCACTATTGGGCTCGTATGCATGTTTGCAAAGCAAAAATGAAGATCCTAAAGAGGCGATTGAGCAAAGCACTAAAACGGCGGAAAACGCCCGATCCACACCAAATTTTGGCCGAGGCTTCATTGGCGGGGCACAATACATGATAGAGGGTCTTCACTCTGAATTTGAGAAAATTTGGAGAAATTTTTGTCATTTTGAAAATTTTGTCCTAAAAACAGGTTTTTTGGCTCAACGCGTAGCGCGTCGACGCGCGCACTTAAGATTGGGACACTTGCTGGAGGAAAACCATACATTTTTGGGTTTTTCATGATGAATTATACATGCTCAGCTATTTCCAAAGCATTTCATTAAGTTCTGGGTGACCAAAAGGCTCAAAAACACCATGAAAATCACCTTTCTGCCACCTTTTGCACCAGCAAGAAGTACTTCCGGGAGAATGACATTTTGAGGGGGAAAATGAGCTCCAAATTGCAAAATTCGACTTGGGCTGGATAGCAGACATCTAGGGCTTTCCATCCCTATTGTGATCTTGATTTGGATGCTAGTACGTGCCCCAAAAATAGGTTGATGGGCGCACGGCGCACAGGGTTTTTTGGCAAAATTTTCATCTTCAGCTTAGGAAATGCAGCCAGTTTGACCAGTTTTGACTTGTGGTGTGATTTTTCACTCCTCTTGATGTAATTAAAGAAACATGATGTTATTTTGACACTTAGTTACTTATTCTAGAAGATTCATTCACTAAAACATGAAAATTTAATGAATGAATTGGTTTCCTACCTTATAGAGGCAAGTTGTTTTGACTGCCTAGATTGTAGTGCTTTGTTTAGAGTTGGTTGAAACAACTCCTAGGATGATGAGCTCGACCCCTAGAGGCAAGGAAATGGGTTGGCTTGCCTATATTATGTATTTTCTTAGTCATTTTCAGGGTTGGACTCTTTGGAATAGCTTGACACTATATTGTACATATTTTATCTGTATTTTTGGCAAAGGAAAGACCAGGGTTTTGCAACACTATTTGGGATTCATGTGGCTTTATGTGTTGATGGTGTGCTTCTTTCAGTATTTGTAAGTTGTTTATGTGTATCTCTTTCCTTCTCTTATCTTCTGCAATTGAACAAATGAAGTGTTAAGGTAGAATCCATAATTTTCTATGCTCTGCCTTTAAGTTTGTTTGATTTTACATGTTTTCATCTGTTTATGGAGAATCCTTGAAAGTTTCTTGCTCTCCTTAACCTCTCACCAGTTTGATCTATCCATTCATTCTCTTTAAAGGCATCAAAACAATCGCCTATCTTGCCCCAAGTAGACCTCTGCAAAAACTGTGCCTCATCCCCGCACCCAAAATTACCTTTCCCTTGAATTCAACAAAACTTTAAAAAATCAATTTCAAACTCCTTGTAATTCATACCTAGCCTAAAATTAGTTATCAATTTATTCATCTCGAGCCTCATTGATCACCTTTAGCCGAGATTGACTCGTAGAGAGCCCTCTCCTGTCCTCGTAGGGCTAGCTACGAGGCTGAGCGTGGTTTGATGTAGCCTTGAGTTTTACCTTATTTCAGCCTAAGGTAGATTCGAGCGCTAACAGAATCATCATTGGGGGTGTTGGATGAACACCACAGATGAAATTTCATCACATGATTCGATGGGTCTTCACCTAGATTTCCATTAAATTTAGGAATATCAGATGGAAGTTTATGCGGAATCGCTGGCCACCAAGGGGCGTAGGCAATTGGATCATTCGTTAGTCGATTTAGATCTAGTAATTCTAAAGTTGCCACAAAAGGCAACTGTTGATTCAGGCTTGGCGAAGCATACCCAGGATAAGATGGAATTGCCTGAGAAGTTGGTCTTTGCATACCAGCATAATGCATTTGATGCTGGTAACTTTGGTAAGGTTGATGGGCATAACCATTATGATATGGTTTATATTGTCCGTTTTGATTATACGGTTTCCCATTACTTGCAAAGGCTTGTTGCTCATATCCTTGGTAAGCTTGTTGGAATTGTGGTTGTTGGTATTGCACCAGCCACGGTTATGAAGCCATGAGCTGTTGTCCAGTACTGACTGTTTGACCAAGATGGGTGGTGATGGTCCCCATTTGAACCTGTGTCATTCCACTAGTTGGTGATTGCGGTCGCGTCGTAGGTACAAGGGGTTGTTGTATTATAACCTGAGAAACCTGAGGTTGGCATACAACTGGCAATGCCTATACTTGCGACATTGCCACAATAGCCAGCGTAGTGGGGATATTTGTCATAGGCAAACTTTGTTGCATTGAGTATACAACTCTTGGTTGTTGAGGCAGGTTTGGCACCCAACCGCTAGTTGTAATTCCAACATAACCTAAATTTTGTTGTGAACTCTTGCATGGTTGTCCTTCCGAAGAAGGAAATGAAAGGGTATACGGCCCTCCGTATGATGGTAATCCAGTACTCAAAGGAATGATTTGCCTTTGGGGACCAGTTTGCCCAAATTGACACTATGAAGGATCAATTTGTCGAGACTCAACATAAGAGATTCCAGATACAATTCCGGACGAACAAACAGGAACAATCCATATTGTCGAAACAGCCCCTGGATGGACTCCATCCAGCGATTGAGAGCTAGTTGGGACAGATGGCACGTCGGCGAACATTGCTGGGGTAGCAGCAAGAATTTCTGCGATGGCTATTTCAGATGACACAGTGCTAGATGTTGACAGTTGTTCAAACATATTAAGCCTATCCAAAATATTCCTTAGTAATTCTTCAGGAACTTCCCATGGTGGGAGAATAACTTCTGATGAAGAAGGATATAGGGTGATCCCAACTCCAAATTGCGTGGGAGTGTTAGATGGAGGATCTTCCACAATCTCTTCTATGGCAATCAATCTAGGAGGAAGAGGTAGACTGTCAGGTCCGTAAAATATTTATGGTGCCAAAGAAGATATAAGTTCTATAGAAACAGACGTTTGGGGAGTAACACCTTCCGAATCAGCTGTAGATGGAGCTAGTTCAGGAATAAAAGTGTTTACCGTCACACTAGGATCAGTTGTAATGTCCTTTTGTTGTTGCGGAATTTCTTCTGTAGAGGCAGGGATACCAGAAATGTTCAGAGTAACCGGAGTCTCTGAGGATGTCGAAGTACTTGCCCCAACTAACCTATGGGACTTTGATCCGGTCAAATGAGTTCACTTTGTCTAGAATAGTTTCGTTTTCAGAGTCAATGAGGTTTGACTCGTAAGTCTCCGCGAACGACGAGGTTTTGATTGAATTTCTTCCACGATTGCAAATTACTTGATCAACTTAAAATAAAAAGGGGAAAATGTTTCCGAATTAAATGAATCTTAGACGCTTTGACACAACTTGTTTTTTCAATTTTTAAGAGTCGAGAAAAAACAAAAGATGACTCTAGTCGACTTCGATTTTTAATGAGCCTGAAGTGACAAGTGCTCAGATGGACCTTTTCCTTTAGGGAGTCTGAAAAGGAACGAAAGAGACTTCTCTGGAAATCTAGCCAGAGGGATTACCAAACCAATCGCAAAACTGCAGAATATTTTTTATGGTACGACAGTCAATCTTCCCGAATGCTGTGTTCAGTGCATTGCGATCGATAAGACGGCAGACATGGCTTCCTAAGGATAAAGGATATAGATATTGTGGTCTCCCAATATATACTCAACAGTACGTGGGAGCACAAGTCTGTACTGGCACTTGTCGTCTCAAAGTGGAGAAATCACCCAACCAAAATTGAAAACAATAGTTACCAGGTCTTACGACGTCGGAATACGTCTCTAGCCTAGACTTCTAGATGTTGTGCGTTAGGTTCCAAAGCATTTTTAGATTCATTAAATTTATTTTATAGTTGATCTTTTTTAAAAATTTGCCTTTCAGGTTCACCGCATGATGTGTATACAATTCCTAAAATGTAGTCTAAGATGATAAACAACTGTTTAATCGGTAATGAAAATCCTAGCTACTAAGGAAAGAGAACTGAGGGTCTTTCAACAAAGAGCACAGAGCACACACTAAATGCACTGTCCTAAATCAAACCAAGCATTCTAAATGCAAATGCACATGCATGTATTTGTTTTTCATCCTTCATAATGTATGAATGATAAGAAGAATGCTAAGTGAAAACCTGAATTATTTTCAAAAGCGACAATACTAACAAATTTCTTTTCAAAATGAAGTGAAGATAAGGATGACACCTTGCAATTTCGAAATGAAAACTGTTTTCGAGACTTGAAAAACTACTAATTCAAACTACATACAAGAGTAACAGTATAATCGACTATCAAGAACAATGGGGTTCTCTTCTATGACCGAAAATGACACTTGCGACACTTTCAGATCAAGAAACGGCAGTCTAATTACGCTACTTCTTTTTAAAAGAGAACTGAAAATGGCGCACAATACATGAAAACACTTACAGTTCTTTGCAAAATGGAGGTGGAATGATGGAAGATAAGAGGGTTTCCACAGAGATATATTGACCACAGACAACAAAACTTCTGAATAGATCTGAAAAGAGTGAAGAAAAGCCAAATTCTGAAGGTAAAATCAACCTTCTCTGACCATTACACATGTCACACAGGGAATCTAGTATGCATCTCACCTACTGCACACGAGAAGTGCGATGCATACAGACTGCCTTAAAGAGCGGGTGTGATGGTACCAATGCGAGACTTTTATCCAGTCTTTGATCACAATTTGTAGTTCAGTTCAGGGATTTAGGCCAAGTGATGTTTAGTAAATATAAATCACAGGGGTTGATCTAAGGAGGTTACTAGAGCCACCACTAGGGCAATTAGAGTATTCACAAATCGATTGTTCAATTTATAAACAAAACTGGGAGATAGAATAAAGCAACATTGATCTACTTTGCACTTGCATAGCAAATGCAGTTCGAAGGCTAGTTGGCTTGACTTCAAGCTCCGTCTGTAAGTTTATAAAACAAACAAAAATAGACCAGCAAATAATCTATTCGTTCCCCAGCGGAGTCACCATTTTGTTATTGGGAATAGTGTCCACTCCTTCTAAATAGATCTTTGTCGCTCCTTCTCTGTCTACACAGCTTCAGAGAGCACCTGTGGATTCAAAGCAACATAATACTATCGAAGAATAGAGATCTATAATCATAAACAACATAGGACCAGATATATATTGACCACACAAATGCATATATAATCAAACATACAAGAATGTGGAGGAAAACTTGAATAACTTTATTAATATTAAGAATAGCAAGAGGATTACAACCAATTGTTCTGACCCAGCATCATCCTCCAGCAAGAAATCCCTTCTTCACCTCAAGTAAAGCTTAGATCACCCAACACTATGATGTTACACCAGAAAACCAACAACACTTCTCTACAAGATACAAGATTCCAGCCTTTGGATCTCCGTGATGAGGGATCCATATATAGATGATTGTAGGGGGGTGAGTCATCTTCTGGTATTTTGATTAGTGTCCTCTCTCTGATAGTTCTTGATTCCACTTGGAGATTGATGATCTCTTACTCATCTCTGGGCGAAATCAGAGAGGCAAGTGTCAGAGGGGAAGTTTTTGGAAGATTCTATGATCCTCCACCTCGCAAACTATCTCTGCCATTTGTCCATTCTCACCCATCGCACCCTATAGAGGGGCCATCCAGTATGCATCACACCCTTTACACTAGGAAGGTAGTATGCATCGCACACTCTGCACTGGGCATTCTGTATGGTCTAGTTTTGACCAGTTCTGAGTATTTTTCTGTGGAGAACTTCTAGGAGATGATGTAATCAGCTGACCTTGTTCCTTTAGGTAGTGAAGAAATACTTTTAGGGACTTAGGAGCCCTCAATTTATGGACATTTATGATTAGGGTTGCAGTGCCCAAAAATGTCTATAACAAACCAACTAACAAATTGTCATGGACATTTGTCCATCCTCGCCCATCGCACCCTATATAAGGCCTAAATAGTATGCATCACACCCTGGCTGTGTACCACTGAGTATGCATTGCACTTTGCCAATGGAGCAGTCAGTATGGTTCAATTTAGGCAATTTCTGGATGGTCTCTCAAATGGAACTTTTGGTCAATGATGTATTCAGATGACTATGTTCCTTTAGGGTATGAAACAACTCTTCTAGGGGTTGATGAGCCCTAATACATGGACATATAAGTTTTGGGTTGATGTGCCCAAATATGTCTATAACATATAGGGGACTCGAAAGGAGTGACCCCAAGTTTCTCACTTTGTAGTCTAGTCAATACACCAGTTCATTGTAATAAGGAGGTAACAATTTCTTCAGATAATTCAAGTCTCTCTAGCTTCTCAGTAGAAATGGATATCTGTTCCAATTTTTGTATAAAATAATGAACTTCTGGAGATTTGGGAATATAATCTGGAGATGGTGGTTGCATTACTACTTCACTAGACGAGGGAGATGTTTCTACAACTTCATATTTCCGGTCAGGGGATTCTGAACGAGATCTAGAAAGTATAGAAGTGGTGGAGGGGTTTTGAATCTTGTGAATGCTTTCCATGTGATCTTTAGGTTTATATGCCATTTGCAGCTGAAGGCCCTCCTTCAAGCGCCAAAATGTTGTAGCCTCATAATTCTGATGCCGATACATGGGGGATAACCACCTGATCTGGACCTTAAGACAAATCCTTTTCCGTTTAAAGTGGTGGCTCCAACTGGGGATAATGGGACCAGTTTCCCAATGTGGGTTTTAAGATGAGAGTGGGTGGTTCATGAGTGTCTTGCAATAGAATAATGATAATCTAAGTGACTTCTGTATGATGCAATTTCCCTAACTTAACTTATTCTAATATAAACCTAGGTGTTCTTATATGGTATGTGATCTACAAAGATATTTGTTTAACATGTGATAATAAAGATTGAACACAATTAAATGGAGTTGATAACATAAAAGATAATTCCTTTGACTAAATAGTTAATCAAAGAAATATGTAAAATATATCGCATGTCTAATGAGTTATATATGAAAATCAAAACTTCAGTTATGGCATCATACGAAAATGCAATTAATGCTTCACAGAAACAATAAATATCACATATAATTCATGAAAATAAAGTTTTGCCATTAATTAAATGTAGACGTAATTATGCATACATGATAATATTACCAAATGTATGAAGTCCTGCTCATTTGACAAATGACATAGACCAACTTCTTCCTTCAAATCAAATTGTCTCCCAAGAATACATAAGTGCATCAACAAAGGAATGTAGTCTGATAACTAAAAGAAAAGATCATGTTCCATCATTTCACCAAAGCATTCAAAACTTACAACAGTGCATTCTTTGCAAATGTTTTTAATAAAATTCTGGACCCTTCTCTAAATGCATGAGAAGGGTATAAATATTATTCTAGCTAAGTGTGCAAAAATAGATTATACAAAATTTGAGGAGGTTTCAAACAACCTTCCTCCTACATAGGTAACTAACTCCAAAAATAAACAAATATCAACAAAACAGAACTAAGAGGATGACTTGTTGTCTGCCAGCTTGTCCTTCAAATCACAAATAATTGATCATCCACTGAATTTGAGGAGGTGGCCCAAAATGAGATTTGAGCTATCCTGTAAAGATTGCATCGACAAGAGGCGGCAACATCCTTTAAGTAAGATGAAGGGAACAGTTGAGGGTCATAATTTGGCTATGTGGCTTGACCATATACTGCTAATATGACTCCCAGTCGATCATAGCTAGTTTTGTAATTGCATCTCTTTGATTCCCCACTTTTTCTTGCCAGCCTTTACTCAGAGCAGTGAAGTCAGACATTTCTTTCGTATTACCCTCCTTCATGAGATTGGTAGTGAACAGGGTATGATTTACTGCCTTAATGATGTTCTTCGATACTCCAACTTCCGTCATGACTGCCATCTCAGCCTATTTTATCCTAGCGTCCTAATCAATGAAGAGAATGTCTTTGTGAGTTTCCTTAATCTCGGATATATTGGCCTTCTTTCCCTCTTATGACCCCTTTCATTCAATGAAATAAAATATTTTTGTGTTTAAATCATTAAACTCTGTTTTTTGGTCAATGGCTTTGTCTGTGAGTTGGTCACTAGTAATCAAGTAGGGAGTGATGTGTGACAGCTTCTGGAAGAAATACTCTTGTTGCTTGACGAGAAGAGAATTTAGTTCTAGAGCCTCTTTAATGAATTCATCAGTAGTTGGAACATTCTTGTACCCATCCTTATATTGTTGTAATTCTTGGAGTTTCATGTTTTTTGCCAATAAGTTGACTTCATGGCTTATTTTTAAGACTTCCATGTCCTACTGCAATTGTGCGAGTTGTGTGGCTTCCTGCTTGTTTGCACTTGCTTTTTTTGTATCGAGCTCTTATTCGAGCTGCGAGATTTTTTCCTCCTTCTCCTTTAGCAGAGTAGACACCTCAGTAGCCTTATCCATAGTGGCTGATGTGTGTGCTCCTGTGAACTGTGACAGTCTAGTCAAGTTGTCGGTTGGATTGAAAGGCATGTCCTTCCAAACAACATCCATTGGCTCATCCCCAGGTGAGAATTTGGGTGCATATACCCTTCTCCTTTTCCCTTGCCTTCTTACTACAACCTTGTGGAGAGGGCTATAGAATACATCAAGTGGAGGTATCTCCATCACTTTCAAAACAATTTCTGATGTGGGCAAAGTAGGGATAATTTCAGCATGTTGGGATGTTGTTGTTTCTTGATCCATAGGTGTAGACTATTTGCCAACAGAAATGGGCTCTATATCTTGATGAATTTTCAGAGGAGTCTTGAATTCCTTTGTTTCTTTAGTATTTGGAGCTTTGGGAGTGTCTTGCAATTTCTGATTTAATTGATCCCATTCCTGCTCCAAACTAGTGCCTTGGTCCTCTGAACTTGTCTCTTTGGTCAGAGTGTCCATTACTTATTTTTCGACTAGCTTGCTATTGGACTCAGCCATGTTATAGGTATCCTGGATTTTCCCTATGTCTAGTGAATTATCAGTGTTTACCTAAGAGTCCTTTTGAGAGCTAGGGGTTGCACTATCAACAGTTTTACTTGGGGTAGGCTTATCCTCGGGCTTTAATAGATGCATTGGAATGACCCGGAGCCTCTCATTCCTAAATTCTTGATATCTTTGAAAACCTCTGGGTTTCAGGTTCACCTTTTCCCATTCAAATGCTTTCTCGAAAGAAATTGCTGACTATAACAAATCCTCAAAGTAATTATCTCCATAATTGTATGCCTTGAGCTTTAGTCCTGTAGTGACATTGTATGCCACTTTGTTTGGGTCGAATTGCCTTGTAGGTAATGTATGAAGCCTGAGGACTTCCATTTGTGCTGATTCCTTAGTGGCATGAATAGAATTAGCTAAATTAAAAGTGTCGCATTTGATGGGGAAAGTAGGCCATAATGATTTCTTGCCATCTTTAAGAAATTTTTCCTACAGTCTGGTAGGAAATATCCCTTGATAATATTTTATCATAAACATATAAAGGAAGGATGTGTGGATCATCAATGCTACAAAAAACCCTAATGTAGGTGAACCATTCCTCAATGAAATACTTGCCTATAGCAAGCAGGTCTGCTGCAGCTTCTTGGGAAAACCTAGGGGCTTTCTTATTGAAAATCATTTGGCGTAAGGGAAACATGATAGAATAAAATATATTATAAAAGTGAGGGATGTAATGTGATTCCCATGTTTGTTTATGATTGAGATGGATTGGGTAAGGATATTGTATGGTCCATTTCCAACCCATGATTGGAAATGTCGTGTAAAAACATATAGCATCCACAATATAAGCACATAAATAGAAGGGAGGGAGGTTATCTTAAGAGGAGGCTTTCTTTTGTCGATATTTAGTAATGGAGGTGGCTAAGTTATCGGATAGGATAGAAAGCCAATTCATGATATAGGAATTAACACAAGCATTGATCAAGGGAATCCATTCTATTGAAAACTTAGTGCTATTTGACAGTCCATATAGTCTACATAACATTGTTGCTGCATAATTGTAGGGGTTTTCCAAAGAGGCTATTGCATACATACCTGATTTCTCATACTTGAATTTGTTTTCTAACATTATCCAAGTCTGAATTAACTTGAAGTGGTCTGGATTATTCTTTGCGAAGTTAGCCACAAATGTGTTGTCGTAGATTTCCTGCGGGTCAGGTATGTGATACATTGCCTTCAAGTCTTCTACCATGAATGATCTTATGAACTCCATCCTTGAATTCTTGAACTGCCTATCTTCAATGATAAGGTTTTCGATGACCCATCTAATCACATCTATGTAGGGGAGGATTTTGGCTCTTGCTCCTATCCTATGGAGGAAAGAATAGGAGGCATACCTGCATTGAGGTCCTAAAGGCTTTGTTGACCCAATTGTTGCTCTCGTAACAATGATTTTAGGATGCTTGTCCTCCAGTCTATTGTAAATTACTTCCCAAGATGTTGCGCCTCTAGTTGCATCATAGATTGTATCAACAAAGATAGGATCCATATTTGTATCCTTTGTCTCAACAACGGTCTTCTTAGTTTGCTTCTGCATCACCTTTCTTAAGGACATGTCTTTTGTTGCTTGCCTAAAATAGACAGTATATATCAGCACAAACGATATCAAGTGATTAAGATTGAAATCCTATGTGAAATGAGTTTAGATCGTGAGAAAGGTTTTTATGAGATATTCGATTATAACTACCCATAACCTGGAAAATGACTATCCTCCCTCTGGATGATAAACATTAATTAACTTGTCAAATCACTTGTTGATATTGTTTAAAACATAATTATTCCACATGCTTTACCTCCTTAATCGCAGATCATGGTCTTTAAAGGGGTACCATATAATGCTTATCAGATATATTGAGCGAAATGCGATTGTGAAAATCGCATTTCGCAAATTGCTGACATTTGTCCTAAGGCATGTTCAAGTTTTTTGCAAATTGTGTAATGACAAGATGAGGTTATTCTAGTGGGAGACCTTTTCGCATATCGCAATTTTGTAAAGGTATTATAAAATAGTGATGTGGGAAAGCGTGATATGCAATTTGCGATGTAAGTTTCCTCCTTAGCTTATTTTGCAAGGTTTTGCTAAGTTTTTCTTTAGAGTTAGGCATTATTATCCTAGGCTTAAAATTTTAAAAAGGGTCCCCATTTATAACTCAAATGCTAGCTATTCTTAGTTTAAAATGGGGGGTTGTTTCGTAGTACAACAAGCCTATGTTAAGTTCCTATATTATAGGAATCTTACTCATTTCAGTCCTTATATTCATATGAGGTCAATTTTCAAATGTCAGTCTTGATTTCATGAGTATCGTGGTTTAAAGGGGTATTTTCTAAATAAGAAGTTTATATTGGGATTGAGTGTCACGTAAAGTTTTTAAGTCAAAAGGTTACATTTGCTAAAATCTAAAGTGCAATGCCTTGAAGGATCATCATTAAAAGGGTAATCATAAGGGGTCATTGGTCACCATGAGTTAGGTAATTATCATTAAAGTGTCATGTCATCTAAGATTTTGGTCATCATGAGTTAGTTAGTTGAGTCATGTCAGTTATGGGAATTAGTTATTACTAGTCATGTCATGTAGTCATTATTTCACATTTAGAAAGTGGGTCATCATTACTTCAAAAGAATATTTTTGAAATGCATGAAGGCCTAAAAAGTCCCTTTCATTTTTGTTTCAATTTCTCGAAGCTATCATCTGCTTTGAAATACTTTGGAGGACAAGAAAGGAACACTCATGTTCATCATTGGGAGCTGCTGCGTAACTGAGGATTGATGTACATTTCAAATAATAGACGAGCCAGTCACAAGTAAGGGTGTCTCTCATTTCTCTAAGATTTTTTACATTGTATGTGCCCTATTCAATCTTGTCAAATTGATCAGAGACCTTTAGTTTTCTTCCAACCATCTTAGACTACAATTTCTACATTGTTGCACAAGTTTGATGCGAAATTGATAGCAAAGAGAGATGGTGGTTTGAAGCCATGGTTTTAGTTATGGGGTTGTTTCATAGGTTCATAACATTCACAGAGACATTCCAAGATGAGCCATGAGTTTCATTTCTTTAGAGATAGACCAGAAGTATGAAGAACTTGAAATGTTGTGAAAGTTGCTACGAAACTAGAAGATTCATAGCAAATGTTTCATTTTTACACAATCCTCATTTTGACTTGTAAATTCGAGTTTTTGGGTTCAAAAAGTTGTTTTGATCATGTTGTTAGGTGTCATAGATCCTTAGGATGGCATGGTTAATGGTTTGTTATGAATATTCCAAATTTGATGATGTATCAAGCTAAAAATTGCAATAGGTAATTAGTTCCTATTTTTCAGCAAAGTAGGTGATAGTTCGATATATTTAGATGATGAATGGTTCTCCTTTAAGGAATTAGACCCTGATAGGATGTTGTGGAATATATTTGATGTATATTATATGTAAAAGACATAGTAAAGGGTTGTTGGTCAAATTGGAGAAGAAGAGACTTGTGTATGCTGTATTTTTCTGAATATTTACTAGTGAAGGAAAGACAAAGGTCTTTTGCAAGGATTCATGCGTCATATCTTGATGGTGTTGTGCTTCTTTCATGTTGTAAGTTTGTCTTATGTTATTTGGATAGTTTAGTTGTATTTCTTCATGCTTGGTTGAAAATGAACTTATCTCAAAATCCATCTAAAAGGTGTTATGTTTTAACTTACCAAGTGATCTATGTTTTCTACTTAAAACAACATTTAGAATTTATCTAAATTTTGATACTCTTTGCGTTATTTCACCTTTTTTCAGACTCACCCTCCTACAATGAATTAATTTGATTCCATCACCAAGACTGCGTACCTTGCCCCTGTAGAAGATCCTTTCTCTCTTCATCTTATCACTAAACAAATAATCAACTTAACACGACTCCATGCTCAATGGACCTGTCTCCTTTCCTACTAGAAAATATTTGATAATTATATCCTATTGAGTACTATAACTAGTCTAAGGTCAAAAAATCTTTCAGTCATCTAATTGACTAAGAAAACCGTAGTGATAGAGCCATCTCCAAGGCTAGAAGGGCTAGATTCTAGCCTAAAAGTGGTATGTGGTTACCTTTGTAATCATTTCTTAGCTTAAAGAAAATTACAGAGTGCTAACAGGTGGTACAAGTAGTTGGGGACATAGTGGAGGACCACTCGTGGGTACATTGGAGGGACGTTGTAGCTGTTGTTGTTGTGTGGGGATCTAAACAAACATTTAGTTGGGGAAGGGAATCCCTCACCATGGTTGATGGCATGAAGAAGAAGGCAATTGAGGCCAAGGAACAAGGTATTGGACCAAAGGAAGATTACGAAGATGCCATGGAGCTACTAGATATTGCATTTGTTGGGGAATTTGTTGAGGACCATACATACAAAACCAAGAATTAAAAGAAGGTAAGGGTTACTGCAAAATACCTCATGGCCTAAATTGACAAGGATTCTTACTGTTAATCAAATATGTTGCTTCAATATCCTACCCTCTCTCCTTATATATTTATTTTATTCCAGGTAACGAGGGGCATTATTTCTTAGAATGATCCCTCTCACATATAATGTAACTATTAAGTGGGGATTTCCTCAGGGGATGTTTATTCCTACACCAAGAGCCGAATATATCCAAGGCTTTCCCTACTTCAATCTATTTCTGCTTCGCTTGAAAAATATCGAGTTGAGAAGAAAATGAGCTCATAATGTCAATTTAAAAAAAATCTAGCATGTTTGCAATTTTTGCTCGTGTTGCTCCACTATTGGCTAACTTCAAAATCCTGGTAGAAGCATCATGTACATGGTCCTACTTCTTGTTTATCCTCTGGAACTCCTTCGAAAAAGTTGAACAATGTCATCATAAGGTTCCTTGGATATATCTCCTTTCCCCATAATAATTAGCATGTTAACACATTCATCCTGCATTCCTATGATCTAAATTGTTTCAAATATTTACTTGTCTAGATTGCTATGTTGAAATCTCTACAAATTATACTAAAGGCACTCAACATACTCTCCAAGTTTTCATTTGGTGTCTCAATGATCTTGAATAACTCTCCCCTTTGATATCTAGAATGACAGTAGTCCTAATGATTTTCTAAAAATATCTTCTTCATCCCATCCCTAGTGGTAATGGATGCCCCATCGAGTCCCATAAACCATCTTAGTGCAACTACCTTTAATGTAGCTGGGGAAATTTTTAGTTTTGGTTTATCGGTGATGTAATCATAAATCTTGCAAAAGACATCAAATTCAAAACAAATGTATCAACGTCTTCTATAATTGTGCCCTAAAAAATAGTAGGTGCAAATAAAGGGACATTCTTCATTGGGGCTTATCCCTAGAGATTTCCAATAAGAAACTCAAAGATGGTAACTAAACTACCTGTCATTTAGTTCTACCCAAAAGCTTGAGGGTTCTATATAGTGATATTTCTCTCTTTTTGGTGATGGGGAATGCTCAGGCTGTTCAAGTTGTTCAGGTTGCTCAAATTTTTCATATTGTCCAGGTAGTCCTAATGATTTCACCACACCCTCTGCAAAAAAATGCTCCACAGTTTGTTTCACTACACTATATAAATATGTGATCCAGGTGGATATTGATGGCCACCCACCTATTCCACTTGGACCCCTAACATTATTTCCTTTCAGTTTCCTTAATTCTAGCACAACTTTCTAATTTTGGAAGTTTTTGGGTCCTAAACTTCTGAAGCTGTTTTGAGGTCCTAAAATACATTTTATGGGAAAACTGAGAGACTAGAAAAGTGCCAAAATATATTTCATAGATTTTTTTTCTTACTCATGGAGATCTTCGAAATAAGGTATCATGATAACCAAACGAAGACTATATGCCAAAGCTATGATCACGGGAAGTTGGTGGTCCAAATTAACCCAATGGGGCCCAAAACTGTTAGCGCTTCATATTCTAGGGTTAGGGTTTCACACTTCTTATTTTATGATAAAAATGCCTTTGAGCCTCATTGTAACTAGTCCAGAAGGATGTAGCCTTCACATCTCTTCTCATAGATAAGCTACCATCATTCGATCTAGTTTTTTTCATTATACATGTAAATATTTTTTAGTACTTGTTGGTAATTAATTGAAAATTTGTTATTTCATTGTATCTCTGTGGTCTATTTAAATATGTGTTTGATTTTGTTCCTTCATAAATCTAGATCAATAGTATCAGAGGAGTTTGATCTTTCTTTTCTTTTCTTTTTTGCATGTCCCCAACAAGGTAGAGGTAGAAGGATTTGGGGCTTGAACTAGTTGAGCCCATGAAGGACCGTCCTCGTCGACATTGATGGCCTCCCATGGCAGACGAAATAAAAAATAGGGAGTAAGATATCCTATCAAATTATTACTCGAAGAATCACTCGAGTGGAAAAGGAACGAGATGATGGACAACTTTGCCCAGATCCTTCGGTTGATGCCAACATGTGATGCATCTTCATCCAGTAGTCACTTTGGAGGCTCCACCCCCTTAAAGGTACAAGCTAACTTTGATATCCCTATATTTGAAGTCAGCTAGATGTGGATCTTGTAGATAAATGGGTAAATCTTTTGGAAGGATATTTTTTGGTCCATAATTTCTCTGATAGGGAAAATATTACTTTTTCACTAGTTAAGGTGGCCCCCCATGTCAGGGATAGGTTGGAAACTTACTGTGAGAAAAGGCCTAGGAAACCTCTATGTTTACCGTCACAGCATCTTGGAACTCTTTTTAAGACGATGTCAAGGAACAATATTACATTGTTGGGAGCTATGAAGACAAGTACATATAATGGACCACACTATGGTATCAAAGGAATCAAGATGTGCATGAGAACACAAATATTTTTCATACACTATGCACAATGGTATTTAAGACTCATAGCGACATCTGATGCCCAATTACCATAGTTGTCTACAAAATAACTGGATTTATTGGAAATATCCTCGTTTGTTGTAGCATATCAATATGTTGCCAAGATTAAACACAAATTTAAACAAAATAAGTGAGACTTTGGATCTACGAATCAAAGTAGGGCAAGAGCAACCCCAAACTGCATATAAAGGACAAAGCCAAGGTGGAATGACCCAGGACAATCCATCAAAGCCACAAGCAAAGAATGGCACCACGAAGATGAAGAAGAACATAGGAAAGTGGTGTGAGTTCCATAAGAGCCCCACCCACAACACAAAAGAGTGTCGCACCAAGCATTCATTAGTGGTTGAGCAAAGAGCATCAGAGTTTGATGCATGTTCTGATTCTAAGCCAGAAAATAAGAAGGGAAACGAAAAGGGGAAGTATATTATTGACACAAAACCTAGTGCCACCATTTCCACCACCACAGTCTAGAATACTGAGCCTGAATATCTAAAGGAGGGCAAGCATATATTGCAATGACATGTGTGGGTGAAGGGTTATCCACTACAATTCATTGTCGATAATGGGAGCCAAAATAACATCATCTCAACAAAGGTCATTAAGTGGTTGGGTTTGCGGCCACATCACACCCACAACCATATACCATCAAGTGGTTCCACTAAGGACGAGATTATGACAGCCAACAGTGCCACGTTCCCTACATCATCAAGCCCTTCACGAAAGAGGTACTATGTGATGTTTCTCCTCTTGAAGTTTGTGATGTTTTATTCAGCCAACCATATTTGTGGAAGTGTCATGTTGTGTATGAGTCTAGGCCTCACAGTGTTATTATACTTTGGGTAGGAAATTATACAAGATTCTAGAGGTAGCCCCACCTACCAACGTCTCTTTGATCTCTGCTAAGTAATGCAGTAAGATCATCTCCCAGATAGGGAAATTTGTTTTCTTTATTGATTAATTCTCAAAGTAAGGGGAAGATTGTGGCCACATTCATGGTTCTTGGAAAGGGTCCCTCCATGCAGCAGAAGCAAGTTGATAAGGTCATTGAAGAATACATGGACTTCTTCTCCTCACTCACAGGAGTACCCTTGCACTATCATGTCAAGCACTCGATCGATCTGACTCTTGGAGCTCCTCTACCCAATGGACCAATATACCACCTCACTCTTTTGGAAAATGAGGAAATAAAGTGGCAGATTCAGGAGCTTCTACAAAAAGGTCACATCTGACCAAGCTCCTCACCTTGTGGGAGCCCAATTGTACTTGTACAGAAGAAGGATGGGACTTGGAGACTTCGCATTGATTATTAGGCACTGAATAAAATAATTGTGAAGAATGAGTACCCAATCCAATGAATTGGTGACCTTCTTGAGTAGATCAAGGGGGCCAAGTGCTTTAGTAATATTGATTTGAAGTTTGGATATCACCAAGTTCCAATAGATCCCATAGATGTGTGGAAGACTTCCTTCAAATCCAAGGAGGGCCTTTTTGATGGTTTTTTCTTGCCCTTTGGGTTGACAAATGCTCTTGTACCTTTTATGAGGGTGATGGATGACATCATGCAACCTTTCACTAACTAGTTAATGGTTGTATATTTGGATGAAATCCTCATCTTTAGTAAGATTTGGGCAGAGCACTTGCCACATATTCAACAAGTCCTTCAAACCCTACGATAGAAGAAGCCTTGTGCCAACCTAGAGAAGTTCTCTTTTGGCATGGACTAGGTTCAATATTTTCGCTACACAATCGACGAGTAAGGCATGCATGTGGATCTGGGAAAGATATATTTCATTTGGGATTATCAATCTGTTACACAGGAAATGACCTCCTCATCAACTCAGAGGAGAAGGGCAAGATGACTGAAATATTAACCAAGTTCACAAGCCTATTTTCCAAGCTAACACTCTCCAGGGACTAGAAAAGTGCTTTATAAATCTTCCTAGCCATGAAACAGGTGTGTTAGTCCCTAGGGTAACTCTATGTGTTTCCTTAAGAGGTGCGTTAGTCAACTTTAGTGATTTTCTGGAGGTCAATGGAGCGGGTTGACCAAATAATATCCCTATATTCACTCATATGTCAGCCCATAAAGCAGGGAAACGTCCATATTCGACTTGTTTGAGGAATTTATATTCCTAAAGAAGTCTACAAATAGGGAAAGAGAGATAAATCATGAAAACATCTCAGCTTTTGACCAAATGAACTCATGAAAGAATTGGCAAGGCTTATCCTCTCATGCTATATATTTGAGGCTAGGGCCATTATGAAGGGGGTTGAAAGTATTGAAATGATTTCCTATTAATTGTTGAAGCTTGTATTAGACATTGGCTCTTCAAGAGGTTAAGAAGAGAGAGAGAGAGAGAGAGAGAGAGAGGAGTTGGAGGAGTAAGGGAAGCTTGGTGCAACTGATGGTTGTAATCACTCTTTCCTATCATTAAAATAGACCTACAGTTGTGTTGTCCACAACATGGCTTTGGTATTATGATTTATTTACATGTTTATGCAATGATAATTATTATGATTAGCTTAGATATATGTAGTTAGATATCGCTATGTATTCTTGTATTGATTGTCAAATTTATATGCTATGATATTATGCCTCGTCGTGTTTATTTGCAGGTGTTGATCTAGGAGCTAGTAGAGGGGTATTCCACTCCACTACTTTGCATTCTACAATGCCACACCAAGATCTAAGGTAACAATCTTCCTTCTTACTTTGATTATCATTTCACTAATATAGATATGTGCATGTATCTCTGGGCTAGTTGCAACTAATTTGACTATCTGCCAAGGATCCTGGGCTAGCTGCAACTAATTTGACTATCTGCCAAGGATCCTGGGAAGATCCTTGAGGGTATCTCCACCACAATCACTCGTGAATTAATCCCTATAGCACCAACCCCGATGATTATGACAAATCTCTGCAGCTTCTTGGGTCTTGATAATTTCTACTGAAGATTCATGTTGGGGTTCTATCATATTACGTAGCCCTTGAGTCAAGTTACCAATGGTAGAGAAAAAACAAAGTTTTTTGGTCTGAGTCATAGCAGAAGTAATTTTTTGAACTGAAACATTGCCTTTTCTCTGCACCAGTCATCACCTTGCTAGACCTACAACAAAAAATTGAGATTAAGATGACTTAGATTACATTATTGGTGCAATCCTCACTAGTAAGGCACCCAATGGCCTGTCACAGTGAGACGCTCTTTGATACTATTCATAGGTATGTCACTTATGATAAGGAGACGTAATATATTATGCAAGCTTACCCGTAATGGAATCATTATATTCTAGGGAAGGAGATGGTTATTCACTCAAATCATCAACCTCTTCAATTTATGTAGACACGGGGGATGTTGAAGGATCGCCATCAGAAATGGTCCACATACCTGAAACAATTCCATATGAACATAAAGTACAATAAGGGAAGCATCAATCATGTCACAAATTTCCTCAATATACCCCTAATTGTGGCACTGAGTATAGTTCTTAACTCTTGTGGGAACGAGACCTCTTGATGGCCCCAAATATATGAAAGTGACTCAAAGTTCGCTGCCACCTACAAGATGTTGATGGATGGAAATCTAATTCCATACTTCCACCTTCAGGATGGACTAATGTGCTATATGTGACATCTTGTTGTTCCTTCCAGCGATCGTACCAAGCTAATTTTGGAGGTGGATTACAACAAGACTGCAGGACACTTTGGTGTCAAGAAGAGAGTGGAAGTACTATAGAATATTTTTTATTGGTCAAAAATCCAACATCATGTTGGAAAATATATTATATCTTGCACTTTTTGTGCCATTTCCAAGCCAACCATTAAGAAGCAAGGCTTGTACACTCCTCTTCCTACTCTTAGTTGACCTTGGGAATCCATCTCCATGGACTATATCTTTGGAATCCCTTCTACCAGGCATGGTAATGATTATGTATTTTTGGTTGTCGATAGATTTTCTAAGATGGCTATATTGATGGATTGCAAGAAGAGCATCACAATATAAGACATTTCCAAACTCTTCTTCATACGAGTGTGGGTTCATTTTTCTATCCCATAGGCCATTATATTAGATCGAGATAACAATTTCCTTAGCACATTCTCATCAAGCCTTAGGTCGTTATTGGACACTAATCTCACTAAGTTGACTATATTCCATATCTAGATTGATGGCCAAAAAAAGGTTGTCAACATGATGATTGTGCACATACTACGCATGTACAACTCCAAGCATCCACGAACATGGGATGAGAGTCTTCCCTATATGAAACATAGCTATAACAGACCTCTTCATAACTCAACTAGCCACTAGATTTATTTAACACATCCAACACATCTGGAATTAGGTTCATTATATCTTGGATAAAGCCAATTCCAAATACAAACAACGTCACGATCAACATCGGGTGCCACATAAGTTTTAAGTGGGTGACAAAGTTTGGCTAAATTTGCAGAAGGAACGCCTTACTAGAGCCCATAGGAAGCTTTGACTACTCCGATATGGGCCTTACACCATAACCAAGGCATTGGGTGACAATTATTTTGAGCCACACATTCCCCCATTCCTTGGCCTGCACCCAGTGTTCATCGTGGACTACCTTTGGCCATACTTTCCTCCATTGTTGGACACATCAAACATTGCTAAGAAGTTGACACCAACATAGATTAACCCATATTGCATTGAATGGGACATGACTAACCAAATTATAGACATATATTAAGCACACTCGCCAACGGTGGATCCAACTATATCAGGTTGCCAAATCTGGCTAGCTTTTGCACTAAGGCAAGTGGCTCACCAGGGTCCAAGTTCAGCAGAAGTTTCCTCATCTCATGGATGCACTCAATTCAATGGGGATCATTTCTTCCTAAGGGGCAAGCATTGATCTAGGTGGATATTGGTGGACACCCACTTCTTCCATTTGGATCCCCAACACCGTTTCCTTTCAGTTTCCTTAATTCTAGCACAAATTTTTATTTTCATTAGTTTTTCGTGTCCTAAACTTCAGGAGCCTTTTGAGGTCCAAAAAAATGTTTTCGAGGAAAATGGAGAGACCAAAATAATGCTATAACCTATGAAATTTTTTCACCTTCTTGTGGAAATATTCGAAATGAGGTATTATGATAACTAAACGGAAATCATATGCCAAAATTACGACCATGGGAAGTTAGCGGTCCAACTTACCCCAATGAGGCCTAAAACTGTTGGTGTTTCATCTCCTAAGGTTATGGTTTCACACTTCTTCTTTTATGATAAAAAGGTCCCTGAGCTTCATTGTAGTACATTTGAAAAGGATGTAGTTGTCACATCTCTTCACAAAGATAAGTTACCATCGTCTAAGCTAGTTTCTTTCATTTTGCATATAAATGGTTTTCAGTACTTGTTATTAATTAATTGAATTTATATTCTCTCATTATATCTATGTGTTCTATTTAAATATGTGTTTCATTTCGTTCCTTCATGAATCTGGATCAATCTGAGATATATTGATCAAATGGTCATTCTTTAGGACTTGATTCTAAATCATGTTCATATGTATCCCCTTATCCTTCTATCAAGCCTTGATATCCTTCCCCTATTCATACAAATGGATTGGAAACTCTAGGGTTTGTCTCTAAGATCGATGGTTCATAAAATTCCACTTCCTTAATATGTGCACCCTGATGAGACTCATCATTGGGTAAATATATGGACCTTAATACACCTCCAAGCTTACTAAAGTCAACTCTTCACATAATTCCTTACATGTTTTAATTATATTTTTCCTAATGAGATGAGTAAAAGTAAGATGTTATGTCTAGTGGTCTAATGTGCATTTATTGCAGGTTTTTGGGAGCAGATTATGGCAATTATGGCTAATTAAGGTGTAGGAACTCGAATGAGACAAGAAGGAAAGATTGTAGGAGATGTATCTTCCTCATTAAATCCTCGCTCATTCGAATATCCTTCAATCAAATCACACTAGCTCGGAGTTGCAGGCAGCCGAGTCACAAATATCATCGGTAGTCAAGCCAGTGATAGTTAAAGAACTAGTTCATCTTGAGATTGGGAGCCAAGCCTCCCTAGATTTAAAGAATTCATTGGAAACTTCAATGGTTTAAATAAGGAGGCCTAGAGCCTCATTAGGATTCGTATTTTTTATGCAAGATAACTAAGCACTTCCGAGTTGAAGGATTGTGGTGAAACATTGTTTAATGAAAATGAGCATTTCCTTGATCCAACACTAAGTTTATTCAGAGGGCTGAATATCTTGGGTTAGGGCCCAACCCTAGCAGCAGAGGTTCCTCTTATTGTGCGTTTATGCTTAAGTTATTTCATAGATTACTTGTTGAATTAATTTTGGCATTGTTTCATTGCAAGTATGAGTGAACCTGATTAGTTTGCTTCCATTTGAGCATAGATTTAGTAGTAGCTTTAAAGAGATAAAGGAATACCAAAAAGGTTAATAACATGTGGTTCTTGCCTCACTCCTCCCTTCAAGGACCATGGTTTGAAGGAAAAACTCCCATTCAGCGCCAAAAAGACATAATTCTGATTTCTTATGAAACTCAGCGTTTTCTGCTAATTAGACCAGCATCTTCAGTTTTCAAGGATAGTTTGCAGTTGTTATTTCTATTATCTCCAGCCTTGTATTAGATTTCATGAATTTTCAAAATAGGCTGAAAATTATTTCGATGCATGAACTAGGCAAATGAATGATGAAATCCTATTTTCTTATGTTGTTGGAGATCTTTCTTGTTTTGACATGATTTATGGGTAAATTCCAGTGATGTGTGTATTGTAGGAGTTTCAATATTAAGGGAAGAACTCATGTTAGCAGCCTTGGCCTAACCTCATCCATCCATAATTGCCAAAAGCCACTCAGTCCATAAACTGAGTTATCATTTCATAAGACCAACTTGCCATGCTTGTTGAGAAAATCCAACCATCCTACAAACTTTGGTTTGAGTTCTGAGTAAGTCCTAGCCACTTCCTTGCCTTATTACTTCCATCTCTCACCTTCACTAATCCTTATATGTTATGAAACCAGCTCAAGAAAAGATAGATCAACACCTTAGAATTCAACCTCTTCGAGGGGGCAACATCCTTTACATTACATAAATGAACAATTCTTCGATGATACAAATGACGAAACCTCATTTCTATATATAGGAGTCTAAGGAGTCACAATATAACCCAGCGAACCTAACAATAATAATATAAAGCCACAAAAATAAAAATAGAGGGATTCTATGGGGCACAGTAATAACAATATGGGGATAATAGGGGCACAACAATATTAATAAGGGTACAATTACAATAGTAATGGGGTAATCACTAGTATTATAGGGACC
>APFE031302580.1:0-11876 GCA_000404065.3 Pinus taeda
GGAGAGGACGCGAGCGCGGAGGTGGGCGACCTGGAGTTGCGATGCAAGGTTTTCTGAGCGAGGCTGTGTGAGGAGGGCGCGGAGGTGCGGGAGCTGCGTTTGCAGGGTTTCAGGGCGTGCTGGAGCAGACGTGGGTGACCTGGAGATGTGATGCGGGGTTTCTGAAGCTGGGTTTTCTGAGCGAGGCTGTGTGAGGAGGGAGCGGAGGTGCGGGAGCTGCATTTGCAGGGTTTTAGGGCGTGCTGGAGCGGACGTGGGTGTCCTGGAGATGTGATGCGGGGTTTCTGAAGCTGGGTTTTCTGAGCGAGGCTGTGTGAGGAGGGAGCGGAGGTGCGGGAGCTGCGTTTGCAGGGCTTCAGGGGCGAGGCCGTGTGAGTAAGAAGGAGCGGGAGAGGATGAGAGTGCGGTAGTGGACGAGCAGGAGCGGGAGAGGACGCGAGCGCGGAGGTGGATGACCTGGAGCTGAGAAGCGGGGTTTTCTGAAGCAGGGGAGCACTGGATATCTGTAGCGGAGGTGCATCGGTTTTTCATGGCGTGCTGGAGCGGAGGTGGGCGACCTGGAGCTACGATGCAGGGTTTTCTGAGCGAGGCTATGTGAGGAGGGCGCAGAGGTGCGGGAGCTGCGATTTGCAGGGTTATTGGGGCGAGGCTGTGCGAGTGAGCAGGAGCGGGAGAGGATGAGAGCGAGTGGTGGTCGAGCAGGAGCGGGAGGGGACGAGAGAGCGGAGGTGGGCGTACCTGGAGTGGAGAAGCGGGGTTTCTGAAGCAGGGGAGCAACGGGTATCTGAAGCGGAGGAGCATCGGATTACAGGGCGGGCTGGAGCGGAGGTACGGGAGCTGAGACGCAGGGTTTGGGCGTGAGCAGGAGTGGGAGAGGGCGAGAGAGCGGAGGAGGGTGCTACAGAAGCTTAGGAGCGGCGTGCAGCGGGGGAGCAGGGGTTTGAAAGGAGGGTATTCAGGAGCGGCAGAGGAGCGTTGTAGCGGGGCCACATCCGGCATCCCCACGGTTCTGATTCTGGTCGATAGTTTTTCTGTGCGGGGGCGAGGGGGCTTCCTTTGCCGCCTCTGCCCCCGGTGATTGCTTCTGCTCCGATGGGTCCACACCTTCTCGGATGCATCTGGTGGTTTCTGTTTCTAGCTATGGCATATCCAATGGAGCGTTGAGGGAATGGTGCTTCTGCCTGTTTCGTGCCGCTTCTATGGATGTCTCTGATGGTCATTTCTGCTGGCAGCTGCGGATGAATGAGACAGTGTTTCTATTTTCTGTTCTTCGTCCTTTACAGATGGTGAGTTTGAGGGGACTGGGTTGGAGTGGCTTCTGTTGCTGCTCCCTTACCTCGTTTCGTGCCTCTCCTTCCTCTTTGGGCGGACAGAACTTGCTGCTCTTTCTTCTGCTGCATATATGATTGGTTTCTTGGTGCCTCTTCTGCACCATTTAGATGGTTTGCCCTGACTGGGCAGTATTTGGCCTTTCGGGGCATTATATGGGTTCTATATTTGCATATTTGCATGTGGCTTGATCCACGTTTCTGCATATGCTTCTTGCATTTGCTCTATGTAATCCTCTCATATGAATGTTTCCGCATATGCTTCGCACATATGCGCTATGTAACTTTCTTATTTGAATATATTACGCTTTTTTTCTTCTGAAAAAAAAAAATAAATACATATATATAATAATAACAAACATAATAATAACATTAATATAATAATAACAAATATTAAATAAACATTAATACTTAATCAATTAAATAAATATAATTAGGAATGATTAATCATATCAATCCAAACAATAATTAAGTAATATCACATATCCAAATAATTATTTTAATAATAACATTAACATAAAAATAAATAAATTCAAAAACAATTAAAATAATAAATAAATAATAATAATAATAGAAGATAAACAAATTATATAATAAATAAACAAATAAATATAAATTAATTAAAATTTTAATAAAATAATAAATAAATAAATAAATTAAATAAATAATAATAATAATAATAATAATAATTAAAAATAATTAATATTAATAATATTCATATAATTATACATATGTATAGCAAAAAAATCTTACAATATATATTACAAATACATATAACAACATTAATTAAATACAATGAATTATTGCATTAAAAAAATAAAAAAATTTATTAATAATTAAATAATAAATAAATAATTAATTAATTAAATAATAGTTCATTTAAATAAATATTCAAATTATTAATTAATTAGCCGACCAAAAATAATAATAACAAAATTAAAAACTTTTCAACTGTTAATAAGGTTCTGAAATTCATTCTCTCTTCTCAAATACTATCTCATTGCCCTGATGATGGACTCACCAAGTTAGTCCGAAACGTTGGTTTCATAACTGATCACAGGTCTTCCACAAATTCAAATTAAAATTTAAAACACAATCCGATTTTGTACAAAATGAGTGCAAGTGAGAAAGAAAAAAATGATTATCTGTACAAATAAAATTACAGCACAACTGGGATTGGCTTGTAATATTTTGTTTTTCACAAGAACTAGCCAGAGTTATGGGATCCGAGCAATTTCGATTCCCGTCTTGTGAATCAGAAGACAAGTTATGATTGTGAGCAGGCATGGGGGTTTCTTCAAGATATGAATCATAGATAGGGGTATTGTCTTGGATAGTAAAATCAGGCGAATGGTCTTTCATTTTGAAATAAGGATTGAATGATATGATTTCTGAATTAGAATATCTCTCATTATTTGAGTTTTGATGGGTTACTTGAGATAAATCAATAACATCATCGTTGGCAAAGTAACCATCATAAATGATTTTACAGGTTTCCCTAGATTTCTCTTTTTCGTCATATATTTTCTAACAAGGAAGGTCAAGTGGTTCTTGTTTGAAAATAATCAAAGGATGTTCTATAGCTATCTCTTTATCTTGAAAACCTAATGATGACTCATTTGAATAATCCTCTGTGCTTTTTGAGATATCTTTAATATTGAGGGGGGAAAGTTATCATCACTAAAAACATCAGGATAAAGAGAAAAGTGTGATTCTGAAACAATGGATTTGAGAATATCATCATGAAAAAATCTTCATTCATCAAATTCATTATAGACATCGGGCTTTAGATCATACCTTTGTGTACTGATACTTTTTGAAAGAGAAATAGTTTGTTGCTCTAACCTTGGCATCTGCATTTGTTGACTTGCAACGATATTATCTAACCTTGTATCAAAGTCATCTCTTGGTTCCAAGGTAGGCTTCCCTCCAGCATTCTCACTTTTGTCTTCTTGTATTAGAGTATGGATGACTCCTAGGCTTTGGGGACTTTCTTCATTATGAGCGATTTGTATATTAAAATTGGAATTCTCGTTCATATTAGAAAGAAATGAGACAAAACTCGAACTAATTTCTGCTTGATCAGATATAGGAGGCAGGGAGTGTCTAGCATAATCTAAAGATTCTTCATCTATGAGTTCACTTTCAAGATCGTACTTTAGACAATTAAGATGAAATCCCATATTAAAATCCCTAACAGATTCATCTTGTTTCCGTAGATAATCAATTTCATCATATACCTGGTCATAGTCGTAACAATCAAATTCAAAAATGAAAGTCTTGACGAATTGGTCCCAACTGTGAATTGATGCAACCAGGAGGGTTCTGCACCACTTTCTTTCTTCCGCCGTGAATGTAAGAGTAAAAATTATGCATAAAACGCCATCATCAATTCTTTGAACATCATAACTTGAAACTCTTTGAATAAATTGAAGAGCATGATTAAAAGCAGAAGAATTATTCTTACCGTTGAATTTACCTGAGACAAGAATCTTACCACTTCAGGTGGAGTGTTGGAAGAGGTAGGAACATGGATGCAACTCCAAATGGGAAATTTGTGGGCAGCCATCCAGATTCAAATGTTACAATTAAAAATCATTCCAACAGACACTATGTTCAGGCCCTCCTTCTAGCACCAAATATGCTGAAGCCCCGAAAATCGGGTCGACAACAAGGGGGATACCCACCCGGTCTGGACCTTGGTTGGCAGCTCCTTATCCGTTTGGTATAGCGGGTCCGACTGGGGATAATGGGACCAGTTTCCCAATCTAAGGGTGTGTGTGTGTGTGTGTAGAGTTGGATAATGTTGATCTAAGAGTACTTTAATGCTAATTTAATTCAAATTCTTAAACTAACTCTATGCTATTGTAATATAATGAGAAACAACACATCTAACTTATGCTAACCCGGGATGTATATCTTCTATTATGCGATCTAAAGAGATTTCAAACAATAACTGGTAATGAAGATCATTCAGCTATCATAAGAATAGAAATCAATTAAGATAAACCACTTTGGATAAGAAGTTAGGCAAAACAGTTGTGAACAACATATCGCATAATAAGTTATTCATATATCAGACATAAATAAATGACTCCACCATACAGAAGTGCCAAATGGTAACTCATACATTCATGCAATACCATATAAACAACTGAAAACTGTATATTACTTAAAGAATATAAGCAGAAATGGCCAAGAGATAAAAGTACCATTTATGACTAATCCTACTCACAAAATTCAAGCAAAAACGATTTATCTCTACTTGTTCTAACATCTACTAAGAGTACAAAAGTGCAACATCCGTAGCAGACATCAAAATGCAAATAAAAATAAATCTCAATCCATCCATTCATCAAAACCTCCTCTGAGGGTGCAGAAGTGCATGTTCCGAGGACAAGTTTTTGACAAATCTCTGGACCCTTCTCCAAATGCATGATAAGGGTTAAAATACTACTTCCTAATTCTAATAATAGTGTTTTTACAAAATTTTAGGATACGGTTTTCAAATGACCATCCTTTTTCTAATCTAATAAAAAGAAAAAACAAACTTCTAAAAATAAGCTACTTCTGAACTTGGTCCTTAAAACTACAAGTGTTCATCATGGGCTTGAGAAGAGTCAGTTGGCCGAATTCTGCACTGAGCTGGGCTGCGAAAACAGAATCTATGAGAGCTATCACTACATTTTCGGCTGAGTTTATGATGCATTTCACAGTCATCCATTGACTGTGTGGCTTGACCAAGTATGCCCAGTAACACTCCCAATTTAACCTGTTCAATGCCTGGATCGCTTTTCCCTTTCCCTGCGCCTTCTACTTCCATTCTGCCTCCAGTCGTAGTTCATTTGGTAGGTACCCCGTTGTGGTCTCCTCGATTAAGTTGGCTATGTGTAAATTCTCATTTACACAGTCGATAAGAATGTTTGCCTGCGTGGCTGCTATCTCCGCTGCTTGTTCTGCTTGCCTGATTTGATTATCCCATTTGTTAAAGAGCAATTCCTTATGATTCTCGTTTATTCTGGGTGCATTTGCTCTTTTCCCTCCCTCTCCATCCTACCAAGCTAAGTATTTCGTCACTCGTCTGTCAATCTGATCATAGTCATTTCGCAAGTCCGCCACTTGATTGGTGATTTTATCGCTCAGCTCGCAATAGTGACCCCACTGTGATATCTTACGTCCCAACTCTTCCTGTTGCTGTAGAAGTTGCTCATTTAAGCTGGCAGATTCTGAAAGAAATTCGGCAAGCTTAGGCTCGTCTTTATGTATTTCTTGCAAAGTTTGCAACTGCTTTCCTCTTTCGTCTAGACTTCTTTGATAGCTTATCTACATCTGCTGAAAGTCTTCTTGTAACTTCTCGAGTTGTTTGGACGCTTCAATACTAGCATTGGCTTGTTGTAACTATCATTGTAGTAGCTGTATTTTATTTTGTTGTTCTTTCAACAGTTGCTGAACTTCTGATGCCTTGTCGATAGTTGCAGAAGCATATGCTCCTGCAATCTGAGATAACTTCGTGAGATTCTCTGTCAGGTTATTGTTGGGGTCTTTCCATAATACGTCCAAATGTTCAACATCTTGTGACAGTGTATTTTCTAGTTTTCTTTTCTTCCTTTGTCTCCTTACAACTGCTTTATGTTGGGGACTATAGAATACAGCCAGTGGGGGAATTTCTTCTACATTAAGTAGAAGCTCAGGAGGTGGAGCGATATGACTGTGCTCCATTTCTGTGACACAACTGACTATGGTCGAAACCATTTCTTGCGTTACCTATGTATTGTTCACAGGTGTTCTTGGGGCTTGCCCTTCAAGGCTGATCAACTCGTTGAATTTTTCCCATTCTTTGTCTAGTTCTATTGTGACGAGTGGTGCTTTAATGACGGGAGGGGGGACATCTCTTGGTGGGGAGGCAATAACTTGTTGTCGTGACATTGCACTTGACTGAGCTTTGTCTTTAGCTGTTTCTTCGCTTTTTTCTTGGTCGCTTCCAGACTTTTTAGAATGTTCAGGCACTCCTTAGGCAGTGTTATATTTGGATCTGGAAGTGCTAGAGTTTCCACTGAGGCTGACGCTAGGAGTTGGTTCTCTGGCAGGCAGTCGCAGCTTCTCTAGAGGGACATTGGCTAACCTTCTTTCCCTGTATAACATAAATCTTTGGAGGTCATCTGGAGACAACTTTGACAGAGCTTCCCACAAAATTTCCTGGAGTGAGCTTCTACTCTCAAACAAATCACCAAACAAATCTTTCTTTCCAACAAATACTCTTACTTTGACATTCGTTGTAAAATCATGGGCGACATTATTTGGGTCAAATGGTCGAGCTGGGAATTTAAATAATTGTAGAGACGTCACATTCTCCAGTTTGGCGAAAGCGTGTCCTACATCGAACAATGAGAAGGCCCCACAAGCCACAGCAAACTGAGGCCATATGTCTTTCTTTTTGTCTTTTAGTTCTTTGGTCAGGCCGCCTTCTGAGTAGGTCTGATAGGAAATTTCTCGAGCCAAAAGTTTATCGGGGATATATAGAGGTAGGACATGTGGAGGTACAGTGCTCCCAAACACTCTAATATAAGTGAACCATTCTTCCCCGAACCATCTTGCGATGGGGATGATGTGTATTTGCGCTTCGGGTGAGCACCTCGGGGGTTCTTCATCATACATCATTCTATATAGGGGTAAGATAAGCTCGTGACAAATTTGATAGAAATGTGGGGCGAACTGGGAATCCCATAACACTTTATGATAAACATGAATAGGTAACGGGTCCTAGGTATTCCATTTCCAACCCATAGTGGGGAATTTAGACACATAACAAATAGAATCCATAATATATGCAGACAGATAAAATGGAGGATAGACCCTTTGAGACAAGGATCTTTTAGACCGGTAATTCATAACAGCCGTGTATAGATTATCAGAAAATATCTTGGCCCCATCCACGATCTCGGCGTTTGTGGCAGCATCTATGAGTGGTAGCCATTCAGACAAAAATTTATTGATGTCCGGCATCCCAAATAGTCTACAAATCATGTTCGCAGCAAAACAATACGGAGAGGTGAGGGAACCAGTGCTGTACATACCATTTTTGTCCTTTTTAAGCGGCTCCTCTTTTCTGGACCAATCTTTAGTGGTCTCTGCCAGGTTTGGGTTCTCTGCTGCAAATTTCTTGACAAATTGTGCATTGTAGGTCGTCTGAGGTTCAGGAAGATGATACATAAGCTTTAAGTCTTGCGCGGTGAATGATCCTATGAGCCCATGTCCTTGAACCTTGAATTGACTGCCGTGTAACTCTGCATTGTCAAGTATCCACCTGATCATATATGTATACGGTAAAATTTTGGGTCTAGCTGCTATTCGGTGAAGAAATGAACATGCTAGCTCCTCTAAGGGCGCCTCGGAAGAGTGTTGTGAGCCCACAGCAGTATCAACCCTCATTACTCTAGGATTTTCTTCCTCCAGCAGCCTATACATGCCTTCCCATGTCAAAATTCCTGCGTCCCTGTTGCAGGCAATGTCTGTATACAAAGGCGCCATCTCCTTCGTCTTTTCCTTCGCCTCGGAGCCTTGAGCTTTATGTTTCTTTCCCATTTGCTCCTGCATTCGGCTTTGAATCGTCTTAGCTCTTCGTTCCTGCAGATTACGAGCAAAGTGGAAATGACTGATTAAGAAAGGTGATGGGAGAGTTTTAAATGCAACAGATATATCAAATATGCCACTTTACGTGAAGTATTTCTTTACAAAATCACGCGTCTTCATTTCATTTAATAACTGACAACTAATCCATTTACTATCATTAAAAGCGCATGATCTTGGGTCAGATTATGGTAAGTGGCTTTTCTTTGAATGGCGCGCCCGAAGGATTCGTGATTAAGTGATTCATGATTTGCTTACGTAACATCTAAGATCGTGCCATCGGAAATCGTTCCATCGCAAATCGTAAGATCACAGATTGCACCATCGCAGCGATCGCAACATCGCAGATTGCACCATCGCAGCGATCGCAACATCGCAGGTCACAGAAGTTTAATATTTGCCAAATATTGCCAGTTTATTTCTGCGAAATGCGATCTTGCGATCGGTGTTATCGCAGATCGGTAGATCTTGAAGTTTTTCCTTACGAGCATTACTTCATTGCGATGCGATGTTATGCTTAACACGGGGGGTCTTGCGCATACTGATATTATAGGGGAATGAAGGCATTTCTTATCCTTTTTGCAACGCAATTTTAAATACCTTTACCTTATTGTAAACTTAGGTTAAAAAATATTCGAAAGACCTTTCTAAGCTTACGACGGTAACCTTATTTTGAAGAAAGAAAAAACTTGTTTTTTCTTAAAAAAATTATTAAGGGTCCCCGTTCATGTAGTATTTTGGATAACACTTAAATGAACAAGGGGGGTTGTTGCTGGCCACAACAATTGGCGATTCACTTGGGAGAACCAGTTATCTCTGATCTTCTATTGACGTTTTTCAAACTTCTGAAAACAAAAAATTTCTCAGAAAACTTAAACTTTATTATAGAAAGATAAAACATATTATACTTCAAACTATCAATGATATTTTGTTTCAACCCCTTTCTATTTTAATTACTTGTATCCTTAGCTTGTCCTTGCGTTTACACCAGCCCTTACTTGGTCTTAAATAAAAATTAAAATAAATTCTTCCCTGTATAGCAGTCCTTTTTAAATATGCTTCTTTGTCGCAGGTAGAGCCTCTGCTGCCAGCAAGCGTTCATAGCCTCAATAGGGTTACCTATTACCCAGTAATGATCCTTTATCCTGCTTAAGTTTATTTACAACCTTTCAGAGAAAAACCCATTTTGACACTTTTTTTTTCTTTTTCATTCTCTAAAGAACAATGTCTTGGTTTGGTGGCCAAATTATGACACAGTCATTCACTTGATTTACACTTTTGCTTAAACAGCTGGCTCGTGATGAGACCCCTTGTCTTTTGATTGCAAACAATCTTGAGTCGTTTCCCTGTTTTGGTGGACAATATTGGCAAAGTCAGCAGGTTATAATATCTGTGATCATGATAAGTTGGCTCGTGATGAGACCTCTTATTCTTTGAGATATAGTGTTTTCTTGGATTGTTTCCCTGAATGCTGCGATTTCCTTTAGCAGGGAGGAAGTCAATTTTCTTTCTTAAGAAAGTTCTGGATGACAATAATAGAGCTTCTTTGGAAATGGTTGTTTCTACAGGGACCCCTTATTTTGTTATTGATTCCTTTCATTGTACTGACGTAAAACAATTCCTTCACTAAGATTGCTTTCTTCAAATTTTTTGGAGTTGAAACTAGTATCATATCTGGGTTAAAGTTCTATTGATAATAAAGATCAAGTTTCCAAAAGGATTTGTTGTTTATAGAAGCAGAAGTTCAAAATCTTGATAAAGAAAAGGTGACTTTAGTAAATGCCAAATGCTGTTAACCATAGCAAATTTTATTACGAAGAAAAATATTTAACGAAATGAGAGGTAGACATTCCCTAGGGTTATGTAGAGAATAGGGATAATCTCTTCTCTTATTTTGCCTACCAACTTAAAAGTAAACCTAATAACCTAACTAAACTACTCCTACTCCTATCCTAACTATATACAAAAATTTAACTAGGTGAAATGATATTTCCAGTGGAGCCATCTTCTCATTTTTATTCCTACACGAATGTAACTTCCAACATTAGTGTTAAGAACGGAACTTTTCTTGGACTGTTAATGTTGGATGTGGAATAAGAATGTATAACTTCAGTTGGAATTCTGTCCGAAATTTTTTTTTTATGAAAACTTCTTTCCAACTGGATATCTATTGGATCATAAAAATGAGGATGAATTTCTGTTATGGATTGATGATCTCGTAATAGAGGAAGTTCTGAACTTCCTTGACACAGTTTAGCTTTCCAAAATGGTAGCTCGTCTTTTGAATGTTCTTTGATAAGGTGCTCAACATACCAGAGTAATCTATCAAAAGTCTGAAAATTTAAAACACAATCTGATTTTGTACAAAATAAGTGCAAGTGAGAAAGAAAGAAATGATTACCTGTACCAATAAAGTTACAGCACAACTGGGATTGGCTTGTAATATTTTGATGTTCACAAGAACTGGCCAGAGTTATGGGATCCGAGCAATTTCGAATCCCGTCTTGTGAATCAGAAGACAAGTTATGATTGTGAATAGGTATGGGGGTTTCTTCAAGATATGAATCATAGATAGGGGTATTGTCTTGGATAGTAAAATCAGGCGAATGGTCTTTCGCTTTCAAATGAGGATTGAATGATATGATTTCCGAATTAGAATATCTCTCATTATTTGAGTTTTGATGGGTTACTTGAGATAAATCAATAACATCATCGTTGGCAAAGTAACCATCATAAATGATTTTACAGGTTTCCCTAGATTTCTCTTTTTCGTCATATATTTTCATACAAGGAAGGTCAAGTGGCTCTTGTTTGAAAATAATAAAAGGATGTTCTATAGCTATCTCTTTATCTTGAAAACCTAATGATGACTCATTTGAATAATCCTCTGTGCTTTTTGAGATATCTTTAGTATTGAGAGGGGAAAAGTTATCATTACTAAAAACGTCAGGATAAAGAGAAAAGTGTGATTCTGAAACAATGCATTTGAGAATATCATCATGGAAAAATCTTCGTTCATGAAATTAATTATAGACATCGGGCTTTAGATCATACCTTTGTGTACTGATACTTTTTGAAAGAGAAATAGTTTGTTGTTCTAAGCTTGGCATCTGCATTTGTTGAATTGCAACGATATTATCTGACCTTGTATCAAAGTCATCTTCTGGTTCCAAGGCAGGCTTTCCTCCAGCATTCTCGTTTTTTTCTTCTTGTATTAGAGTATGGATGACTCCTAGGCTTTGGGGACTTTCTTCATTATGAGCGATTTGTATATTCAAATTGGAATTATCGTTCATATTAGAAAGAAATGAGACAAAACTCGAACTAACTTCTGCTTGATCAGATATAGGAGGTAGGGAGTGTTCAGCATAATCTAAAGATTCTTCATCTATGAGTTCACTTTCAAGATCGTACTTTAGACAATTAAGATGAAATCGCATATTAAAATCCCTAACAGTTTCATCTTGTTTCCGTAGATAATCAATTTCATCATATACCTGGTCATAGTCATAACAATCAAATTCAAAAATGAAAGTTTTGACGAATTGGTCCCAGTTGTGAATCGATGCAACTGGGAGGGTTCTGCACCATTTTCTTGCTTCCGCCGTGAATGTAAGAGTAAAAATTCTGCATAAAACGCCCTCATCAATTCTTTGAACATCATAACTTGAAGCTCTTTGAATAAATTGAAGAGCATGATTAAAAGCGGAAGAATTATTCTTACCGTTGAATTTTACCTGAGACAAGAGTCTTACCACTTCAGGTGGAGTGTTGGAAGAGGTAGGAGCATGGATGAAACTCCAAATGGGAAGTTTGTGAGCAACCATCCAGATTCAACTGTTACAATTAAAAATCATTCCAACAGACACTATGTTCAGGCCCTCCTTCTAGCGCCAAATATGTTGAAGCCCCGAAAATCGG
>APFE031302584.1:1381-13565 GCA_000404065.3 Pinus taeda
ATTAGAACCAATCTGGAGGTATTAGCAAAAGATATTCATCCTTTAGACCAGATTGAATTACATAAGAAGACAGGAGAAATGGTTTATTCTACACTGGCAGACAAGGCTCTATTATCCCACAGATTGCATAACTCTCTATAAAATACTTCTGCCCAGTTAGAACTGGAAAAGGCATCATCGTTGGCCAAGGATAATAGGATAAAATCCTAGGAGGAGATCATCATAGAGTTGTGACATGATCCCAAAGATCCCAAAGGCACACATGCCTTGATTAGAAAAAAGGAGGAAGACATAGCAGCATTAAGAAAACAAATGCAGCTGCCAGTCACAATACATCCTCAAACTGCAAAAATAGCACAACAACAAGAAGTAGAAGATGTGGTAAGTCTACTTATGAGGATGAATGAAAGGATAATGGAAACAGAGAAAGCATTGGAGGAAGCTCATCGAGGGAAACAACCAGAGTTGGCCCCTCAACCATCCCAAACTGCTCCAATAGTACCAGCTCCAATAATTACAGCTCCTTCAACTGCAGTTACATCAGCAGCACCTCCCCTAGGTTCAACTTCAGCAGCAGGTGCATCGACTTCAGCAGATCCAACAGCAGCAACAGTGCAAGAGGCCAGCTTGAGCATGGAGACCATGATGAAAGAGATTAAGGCTCTTGAATTGCAAATGGGAGAGATGAAGGAAACAAAAGAAAAGCTAGCCAAGATTGAGGCTAGTTATGATAAGTCAAAAATGACAGTTTTTGAAACAACCAGGGAAGTAAAGGCCCTGGAAAATAAGATAAAGGCCTTGGAGAAAGATCTCACTCTCCATAGGACCTTGACTGAGCTAAAATAAATTTTGTGGAATAAAATTGGCCAATATCTTTCTGAACAATGGACAGGAATAGAAACCATGTATGACCAAATAGAATTGATGGCTGTAGCTCAGCACGAAACTCATAAAGCCAGAAAATTGCTAGCAAATACGCCTGAGCAAGCCACTCGATTGATTCACTTTTTGAATACTAGTACTGGCGACCAGCTGGCAGCACTGAACATCCAGAATAGGACAGAGACTATAGTAAGAGTCAAGAAAGTGTTGACCATGAGGAATTTTGTCCAGACTATAGAAAGGAAGTGCCAGGAAATGCAGATAGAGGTAAATGCGTTTAGACAGAGGCTTTCAAATTTGCAAGCCAAAGGTTTACCCAACCTGGTTACTAGTGCTGGAAGGCTATAAAGCAGGAATAGTATGCAAATAGGCTGAGTACCTTCATACAGAATCAAATCACAACATCATCCAGCAGTACAGAAGAAGCAGTGCCTCCCACAGGGCAGAGTTTATATGACAAGATGGAGGATTTGTTTTACATAGAGCATGAGGTAGCACACCTTTTTCCAGTTTGGCCGAATTATTATATCTACACTGAAGCTGATGAAACATTATACAAGTTAAGAAAACATCAATTGCCAACTGAGGATTGGTGGCAAAGTCTGCTTTAGATTTTTAAAATAGTTTGAATCTCTTCTCATTTATTGACTGCATGAGGAAAATGTATAATGTGGCTCAGCTACCATAAAATTCAAATTAACAATGGGTGAAATTCGCGCTAATATTCAAAAGCACAGAACAGGTGTCACAAGACAACACTACAGGACAACATTTCAAGGAAGCAGTTACCCAACGAAAGCCAGAGTCAAAAGGTCAACAGCACACAGGACACCTTCCACAACGAGTAAAGAGACTTTAATTCCTCAGTCATTGCTGCGCAATTTTTCCACAAATAGACATTAATTGTGTCAGAGTAGATGGATACATTGATGTCCAGATATTTCCCTATGGGATATTTTGTAAAAACGCCTATATATACTTGTAAAAGAGATGTATTGGAGGTTGATGATTTCTTCTTTCTGAACTGCGTTGTAACATATTAGACTGTGCTAATACAAATGGCTGTTGAAGTCCACTGTGTCTGAATGATCTGAAGGTGGATTGGATGTTCTGGGACCTGCTACAGAATTCCTGTGTCATGCTAAGGAACAATAAGTTATACTAAACCGTGTTTTCTGTTCTCTATATTTGTTAATTCCATGTATGTTTCATGATCTTGATAATAGAGAAGAAGAATAGCATAGGATTTTCTTGAATGCACCCCATGTTCAGTCTCTGCTGTCAATTATGTTTTCTTCAGGATTAGTCATGAATATG
The DNA here is from genome assembly GCA_000404065.3 of Pinus taeda. Lineage (NCBI taxonomy): Eukaryota > Viridiplantae > Streptophyta > Pinopsida > Pinales > Pinaceae > Pinus > Pinus taeda. Next base: position 3,581 of record APFE031302584.1, read on the forward strand.
AATTCTTAACTGCTCATATTTGCACTAGTTCTTTCATTTTGAATACTGTTTAGGAATTCTTAATTGCTCCTGCACAATATTCATACATTTTCCCTCTGTCAGTATACTGAAATATTCTTGATTGCCTTTCACTCTCTGACTTCATTCCATCATTTCCAGATTTGAAAATTGTTTCTAGGCCTATCCTGCTCTGTAGCATTACCTTTTCAACAAGAAACTCTTCCAACGATTACACTTGCTGTGACTCCATTGCCCAATGGAAAAAACAGTTATATACTTGCATCCCAGTTCTGTTTGAGATCACCATCCAAAAAACTTAAATCCAAACCTTGTTCATCATAACTAGCCTAAAATACTTCAAAACAAAGCTAAATTAAAAAGAGAGAGCCCTGTCTGGTTGCAGGTAGGCTAGGACTTGCAGCTAAAAGATTGGTTCGTGGATACCTTGGCCACATTCCCTACAGGAAGCAGGGAACAACCTGAGTGATAACATCATTGGCGACTCCACTGGGGATCTAAATTAGTTTCCTTGTTTCAACATAGTCAAAGGAGATTTCAAGCTTCCTATGTTTCAAAAGAATCTCCTATAAAGCATTGTCTAAAGCTGTGATTGAAAATATACTTAGAAAAACACCAAAAAAAAATCTAGAAGCTGCCTCCAAAGAAGAAAACTCGTTACACAAGGTCAAACCCTGACCCAGATCCTCCAGCTGTTTTTGAAAATACCAATTTAATTCCTAAGATCCTTAGGAAACAAGAGCAACAAGAAGACTTTGCTGATTCAAGTCCTGAAACAGTTCAACAAAGCTATATCCCAACCCCTGCTAAAGCTTCAGCTCATCCTCATACTTCCCCTATTTCTCGTAGTTCTTCATCCACTTCTCAAAGCACATTCCCCACTCCTCCATCTATTACATATATATCTACCATCATCCCTGCTGTTCCAGCTATCCCATTTCTTCCTATTGTCCCATTTATCCCTATAAATATGGCAAATCGGTATGTTCCTTTACAACTACCTGCAAATCCAGGGGCTATGCCTCGGCATTATCAAAGTAATATTACTTATTTTGATGGTGCTGGTTCCTATACAGCCCAAATGCACACCAAGAAGATGCAGGACTATTTTGAAAACTATGAAATTGATGATGATGGGGTAAGGATGAAGATCTTTGTTCAAAGTCTAACTGGTGATGTAAGGACCTAGTTTAGGTCTCTTACTGCAAATTCCATAGCTGATCCTAAGGCCCTATATCAAGTCTTCTTAAACATATGGGAAAATAAGAAAGACCCTTTACATATTTTAACTGAATATGACCATGTAAAAAGGGGTCCACAAGAGACTGTCCAAGATTATTGTGCTAGATTTAACAATGCATACAATGCCATCCCTCAGAACCTTAGACCCCCACCTGACTTAGCCTTGATCGAATTCCGTGATGGATTTTACTCAGACATGGCATATCAGCTAAGGGAAAGAGCCCCTCCAAGCCTAGCAGACATGCAGAATGTAGTTGTTAGTGTAGAGGCAAATCTGATTGCCAAACCAAACCGAGCTAGAACTGAGAGAAGAACAACATTCAAAGAAGAACCTTCAGCATTTGAGCAAAAACTTGATGCAATCCTCAAAGAAATGGACAGATTGGGAGACCAGGTAGAGACCACTGAAAGAAAGTCATCTTCGGAAGGGAATGCAAGTAACTCTACTAGAACTCCAAACTTTAGAAAAGGCCAAAACACTACTACTGGAAGGATTGGACAAAATAAGAATATCATACCTCCATTTCAAGAGAATTATGTAGAGGCCTCAACCTCAAGTGAACCCACAGAGGACCCTCACATTAACTTAAGGGGCCTAGATAGTGAACAACAAGTTTTTCTAACCCAAGATGACCAAGAGGCCCATGAATTCAATCAATTTCAAACCAAATCTGGAGAGTCATTTGATTTTAGAGAAGGCTATGATACAACAGTCTATGAGGTTCATAAACAGTACAAATTGAGAAGCAGAACCATAGATGTGCCTGAAACTACTAAGTTGACAAAAGCTAAACAGATGAAGAAAACAAAGGATAAAGTTATCCAACCAGAATCCTTTAATAGAACTCACCCAAAGGAAGTCACGGTGGAGGATATATCAGACTTACAGCCTTCAAGAAACAATTCATTCACACCCCATCTTTCAACAAAAGATTTGAATAACCCTCCAGAAAACAATAACAATTTAGATGTGCCTAATAACAGTACCCATAACCAAGAGAAAGTCAAAGAAAGCTCAGCTGAAAAAGAGGATCTTGCGGCCCTAAATATAAAGAATCAGATAGAAAAACCTTTTAACTTCGAAACAGAAATTGGCAGGCTGAAAATTGCCATTCCCCTCTCTGAATTGGCCAAACATGAAATTTATAGACAACAAATCAATAGGTCACTGCAAATATCAGAGAATAGGGATGTAGTCAATGTTTTGGATGATCAACCAGAACTAATTTTTGGTCCAGAAGTCAATGGTAAATCAGTAGATGGAGGTGTTCCTCCATTCAATGTGAGCTTAACCATTCATGACAATGTGTTACATAATGCAATGTTTGACTCAGGAGCTCCCCATAATCTAATGCCCAAATCTGTGATGGAAAATCTAGATCTAGACATCACTAGACCTTATAAGGACTTGTTCTCCTTTGACTCCAGTCAGGTTAGGTGCCTAGGCCTAATCAAAGATCTCTGTGTTTCTTTAGTCCAATATCCAGCTAAGACAATCTTGATGGATGTGGTGGTAGCTGACATTCCACCTAAGTATGGTATTCTTTTGTCCAGATCTTGGGGGGCCAAACTCCAAGGATCTTTGCAGCTGGACATGTCCTATGCCACAATTTCAGTCTTTGGCCAGCCAGAAATATTATAACGAGAAACATTGATGAAATATGTGCTTAGCAATCAAGAAAAATCCCAGAATTTCCCCATCTATTCCATTCACTCTGACATGGATTCATTTATCTTATACAATGCTGACATGTGTCCCAAAACTGATGTCAAACTCCTGAGAACAACACAAATAGAAGGCATGAATGAACAATCAAGTGCTTTAGATAAAAAAGGTTTTTATGTGATTGATTCAAGAAAGCAAAATGACATATCACATGAGTTACAAAAGCCAAACCTACCTACTGAACAAACTTCCAAAAATGTCAAGGCTATTCATGACCAAGAAATCTTATGGTATTTAGAGTTTGACGGGTCAGTAAACAAATTAGGAGCAGGGGCAGGTGTTTGGATACACAACATGCAGAATGACCATGCTCAAGGTCATGCATATAGGCTAAATTTCAGATGTACAAACAACATGGCTGAATATGAAGCCCTCCTATTGGGTCTCAAACAAATTAGAAGTCTAGGGGCAACTAAGATTTCAATTCTAGGGGACTCAGATTTGATTATACAACAGATGAAGGGAAATTTTGTTACAAATGATATCAGGCTAAGGTCTTACAGGGGGGCTGCAACTGAATTACTTAACAACTTCTTAGAATTTTAGCTCACTAAAATTCCAAGAAGTCATAACCTACACACCCATAGTTTGGCAACTTTTTCCAGCACTTGTAAACTTCCTTTTGAGCCCAATCACCACTTCACTGTTGAGATCAAACATAGGCCTGTTGTCCCAGATAATGTAAAAAATTGGCAAGTATTTGAGAATGACACCCAAATAAATAATTTCTTGACAATGAAAGAAGAATTCTCAAATATAAATATAGAAACAAGCACTATTGATGATCAACAACAAGTGGACAAAGTTGAGCCAGGTATTTCGGTTGAAACAACAAATCTGATTTTGCATCCCACAACCTTTAATTGTACAGACTTACAAAAGCTAAAACAAACAGATATTGGTGAAATGATTGAGGAAGAATCTGAAGTAATTGAAATAAATGATAATTTCCTTCCCACAGGTTTAACTCCCTTAGAAGATATTTTTGATTCAAATGACATTCCTAGAAAGCCAAAAATGCAACCCCTAAATGCAGAAATTGAGGAATGTAACATTGGGACCATATAAAATTCTAAAATGATAAAACTCTCTAAAACATTACCTCATGACAAAAAATTGAAATACATTGAGTTGTTTAAAGAGTTCCAAGATGTGCTTTCTTGGAGCTATGAGGATCTCAAGTCCTATGATACTTCATTCATCCAACATATTATACCCTTGAAAGAAACTCAGAAACCTTTTAAACAAAAGCTGAGGAGGATTAATCCAGTGCTCTTTCCCCTGATGGAAAAAGAAGTTAAACGAATGTTTGAAGCTAGAATCATTGCACCTATCAGATTTTCTGAATGGATTTCAAATCTAGTACCCAATAGAAAGAAAACTGGAGAGATAAGACTTTGTGTTGACTTGAGAAATTTGAACAAAGTCTCTCTCAAAATGATATCTAATATAATGCACTGCGTAAACCCCCATACTTAAATTCAAAAAGAGTCAAGGGATCTCTACTTGAATGGTTCATGAGGCACAATACTTGCTAAGGTTTTGCAAATGGGGTAGCAAGCTAAGTCGGCTTGATTGTAAGGAAAAACTCAACAATTAAGCACGCTTGAGCCAGAGGAGATCTGGGATGGGTGACCTCCTGGGAAGTCCTGATTACCGGGTGCAAGCCTCGGAAGTGATGATTGATGCTATGTGATTCGTTCTCCACATTTCACTAGTTTCAATCCCACTTCTTCACCCCTGTTAGCATCACCCGATGCAATGAGTGCTAAGTGAACTATTCAAAAATCATGAGAAATTAGTCAGTTACGACTACCTCTCATGGAAATGGCATACGTGAATGACTTACTTAAGGCAATTGAATCCCAAAATGATATCTAATATAATGCACTACGTAAACCCCCATACTTAAATTCAAAAAGAGTCAAGGGATCTCTACTTGAATGGTTCATGAGGCACAATACGTGCTAAGGCTTTGCAAATGGGGTAGCAAGCTAAGTGGGCTTGATTGTGGAAAAACTCCACAGTTAAGCGCGCTTGAGCCAGAGGAGTTCTGGGATGGGTGACCTCCTGGGAAGTCCTGGTTACCGGGTGCAAGCCCCGGAAGTGATGATTGATGCTATGTGATTCGTTCTCCACATTTCACTAGTTTCAATCCCAATTCTTCACCCCTGTGAGCATCACCCGATGCAATGCGTGCTAAGTGAACTATTCAAAAATCATGAGAAATTAGTCAGTTACAACTACCTCTCATGGAAATCGTCATACGTGAATGACTTACTTAACGTAGTTGAATCCCAAAATGATATCTAATATAATGCACTGCGTAAACCCCCATACTTAAAACCACTACCCCTTACCAAAAATGGATCATATCCTACAAAGGGTAGTGGGGGCTTCAAGGATTTCCCTGTTAGATGGCTTCTCAGGATTTAATCAGATCTTAGTTCACCCAGATGACCAGGACAAAACAACCTTTACAACACCCTAGGGAACTTTTAAATATGTCAAAATGCCTTTTGGACTCAAGAATGTAGGAGCCACATTTTAGAGGGCAATGGACATAGCCTTTCTTAAGGAGATCCATGATTTTTTAGTCATATACCTTGATGATCTCACTGCTTTTTCAAAATCAGACCAAGAACATTTAAAATATCTAAGACAAGTGTTCCTAATTTGCAAAAAATATGGCATATCCTTAAACCCAAAGAAATCACTGTTTGGCCTAGAGGAAGGCAAGCTCCTAGGTCATATCATTTCAATAGATGGAATAAGAATAGACCCGGGAAGAATTCAAGCTATCCTCCAAGTCCCTCATCCAAGAAACATCAAAGAATTACAAGCTTTTTTAGGCAAGATAAATTTCCTGAGAAGATTCATTCCCAACTTGGCCGAGCTGATAAGATTACTGAATAATATGCTCAAGAAAGATTCCAAAGTCAAATGGACAATAGAAGCCAAGCAAGCCTTTGAGGAGATCAAGATAGCTTTGACAAAAACTCCTATCCTTACAAGTCCTAGGTTTGATAAGGATTTTATGATCTTTTCCTTTGCATCTGAGCATACTATTGCTGCCGTCCTATTACAAAAAGATGATTCAGGACAAGAGAAACCCATTGCTTTTTTCAGCAAAGCACTTAGAGATGCTCCCTTAAAATATCAAATCATGGAAAAACAAGCATATTCCCTAGTAAAAGCCATCAAAGATTTCAGAGTCTACATTTTGTACTCTCATATAATTGCCTATGTTCCTAATGCAGTGGTTAAAGACATTCTTACTCAAGAAGGAATTGAAGGCAAAAGAGGTAAATGGATAGCCAACATTTTAGAATATAACATTGAGATAAAGCCAACAAATCTCATAAAAGGACAAGGGCTAGCTAAACTAATGACTGAAACCAACTTTCAAGCCTTAGATATCAATGAATTGGATAACGAACAGGAGATGGCGACTCCACAAATCAATCAAGCCTTCTTACAATCACCTTGGTATACTGACATATGTTTTGTATTGTTAAACCTACAAGCTCCTCCAGGGTTATCCAGAACCAAAAAGAGATTTTTGAAAATGAACGCTTCAAGGTTTTGCATCTTAGATAATGTGTTGTTTTGGAAAAATCATGAAGGTATTTTGCTTAATTGCCTAACTTTGGATGAAACTAACAAAGTCCTCAAGGAATTTCATGCAGGAGATTGTGGAGAACACTTGTATTGGAAATCAACAGCTGATAAAATCCTAAGGGCTGGGTTTTATTGGCCCTCCTTGTTTGCTGATGTTAAAAAATTTGTAATGTCTTGCCATAAATGCCAAATCCTTGAAGGCAAGAAAAAGTTGCTACCTCTGCCCCTCAAGCCTATTACAAATGAGAGACCATTCCAACAATGGGGCTTTGACTTCATTGGGGAAATTCACCCTTCATCTTCTGGCTAGCATACATGGATTTTGACAGCCACAGATTACTTTACCAAGTGGATAGAGGCCATCCCTTGCAGGCAAGCCAATGACTCAATCATCATGCAATTCCTAGAGACCAATATCCTATCTAGATTTGGCTGTCCAGAAAAGATCATTACAGACAATGCAGCTTCCTTTAAATCCAAGAGAATGATCAGTTTTTGTCACAAATACCATATCACGCTAGGTCATTCCACAGCCTATTACCCTGAAGGTAATGGTCTAGCTAAATCATCCAACAAAAGCCTCATCAACATCATCAAAAAGATCCTAGAAGAGAATAAAAAGAATTGGCACAAAAAACTTGTCAATGCACTATGGGTAGATAGGTTGACCACCAAAAGATCCATTGGAACAAGCCCATATGAGTTGATTTATGGAATGGAGGCAAGATTCCCCTCTTCTCTAGGAATCCCTGTGATCAAGTTACTGCAATAAATACAAGCAGAGCCCAATGACATTCATAGAAGGATCAATCAAACTATTCACTTGCAGCAGACAAAAGAAGAAGTTTATCATAGAACTCAGATACTACAAGATAAACTTAAGAAGGTATTTGATAAAAGAACAAAAAATGAAGACATTTTCATAGGAAACAAGGTGCTAAAATGGGACTCTAGGAGGGAAGATAAAGGGAAACATGGGAAATTTGATTTTCTTTGGAAAGGACCATTTGTCATTCAAGCTGTACAAGGTAACAACACTTATTTCCTCAAGAGTTTGGATGGCACAGATACTGAAGAGGGCCCAGTCAATGGGAGAATGCTCAAACATTATTTTGATCCCCTTGAATGAGCATAACACAACTACATATTGTACACAAATATGTGTATTTTCAGCATTTTTATTTACAGCAGTTAGATAGGGAACCAAATGCAGCAAATTTTGAAGTAAATCTGGGAACTATATCACCTTTCGGTGTATATTTTGAAATCCACCATGAGAAATCAACAAAAGGACTTGGAAGGTATGAAGACAATGATAAGTACTTAGAGAAACCAGCAGGAAGCAGAGCTACAAGTTCACACAGATCAGCTTACAAAGGTACTGCATACTAGGTTATAAAGATTCAGATCAAAGGTCTCCAAGACAAGAAAGTTTCACAATACAGCAAAAAATGAAAATAAGGCAATCTGACTTGCTGTTCTTGGCTTTTCACCAGGAAAATCCATCCCCAAGTGGAGCCACTGTTAGATTCCTATACCAATAAGTTTCATTTTTCATGATTGACAATGGAAGTGCTAAATATGTTCATCCCTGCATGCTGCAGAGGTTCCATATTTTGTATACAGGAAAAGGAAATTAAAACATGAAAAGAGGGTATGCCTTAAAAGAATAATCAAAGGGAAAGAAAATAAATTGGTCAGAAAAAATAGTGAAAATGAACCCCAAACCAAAGACCAGGAAAATGGCTAGTTAAAATGCCACTGCTATCTTATTTTGCAAGATCACCATGTGAAGGTATTGCTGCTTATACATTTGATGGATGGCCCAACAGTTCAATCTGGACCATGCCATGTTTTAAATTGTTGTTGTAGAATAGAGAAAGCAACACCTGTCCAAACAGTTCAAGCTGGGCAGATGAGTAGCTAGGTAGAGAATTTGAGAAGCCCAACTGCTTAATCTGGGCCCTTGGAAGAGATAAGGGTACATTTAGATAGGAGGACAGTCAAAAGAAAAAGGGACAATCAGGGTTTTCTAGTTCAAGTGCACCCAAAGCAAAGGAAGAAAAAATGTTAGGTGTATTAGGCTAGGTAGGTAGTTTGAGGTTGCAGAAACAAGGTTATCATTACTTTTTGTCTTGTCAAGAAGGACTTATCTCACTTATGGCATTGATACCATGGTAGTTGTTTGATAGTGCAACAAGGAAGCATGACTAACTTCCCCTTCATTCCCCCAGAAATCATTTACTAACATCCCCTCAAGGACCTTGGGATCTGCCCAAAAGCCCAGTTTCACTCCATTCTTGTTAGAAGCCAAGTTGACATCTGAGTTGACTTAGTGAAAAGAAGTCACATTTCTTGTGTAAAGTTGATCTTTCCACAATCCATTCATTTCCCTATGCTCAAGTTTCCATTCTATAAACTTAGCATACATCCATTTCCTTTTCATTCCATATTAACATCTAACCCTATTATCTAGCTCCGTAAATCATTTTCCCTACCCCTATTCTACAAGAAACTATATAAAACCCCAAATAACACTAAATATTCCCCCCATGGCAACTATAGCCAAATACTATAAGTCGGGAAACATTAGGTCCATTTGGGATCCATTGTTAGCCTATCCGCATTCACTTACCCTTAGGATTTATTTAACACCTTGTTAAATAAATAACTATGTTCAACCAACCTCCGCGCACATTTTATTGGGGTTTTATTAATATTTGATTGATAAAATAACCAAATCCCGAGCGCATATTAAACCCAAAACATAACGTTTTAACCACCCGAAGTCGTGAATAATCAATGAATATCGAGCGCGCTTTTCCACTAAACCCCGATCGTTTTTCCCACTCGACCACCGTAGGATCGGCCCTCCCAGATCCGACGGCCCTAACGAATATCGGGCGCCCCTTCATAGCGGTACGATAGTGCCCAATGGTCGACGGTTTCACCGTCGTACACCGGGACAGTTGTCGCCCTCCTATTGCATCAGGCCGCCCCTGACACATACCACTCCCGTACCAAAAGCGGTTTGACGCACACTGTTTACCGCCCTCCCCACTTGCCTACGTCACCGTATGACGTTGCCGCCACGTCGCTGCCACTGTACTGTACCTGTGCCATGTCACCTGTTGATGTCATCATCCTGCCACCATGTCATGATGATGTCATCATCTACGTCAGCTGCCACGTCATCTTCCGTACCCGCTACGCGACAAAAAATACGTCATGATGATGTCATCCTGTGAAAGCGCCAAAAGCACCAAAATTTCGAAAAATTGGTTAAAAGTCGTGAAAACGACTATTTTGGTTTATTTCTAATTGTGGCTGTGTAAATGATGTGCATGCGCCTTTACAAAAAAATCATCTTCCGTAGCT
>APFE031302590.1:14254-59297 GCA_000404065.3 Pinus taeda
TTTTATTATAAAACTATGGGTTTCGGGGTATTATAAACTAGTTAATATTTATATGGGAAAAGCGAAATATTATGGATTTAGTACTATATGTTAATGTTAATATGAAAAATATGAATGGAAAGGAAGAATGGGCTAAGCATAATGGAATTATTTGCTCTTGACATATATTCGTCAATACTTAGGGAAAATATGTTTTTATGTAAAAAGGGAGTTTTCATGGTGTTTTTACTTTTCCTAAGTAAAAAGGGTTTTTACCATAGGAAAAGGGATTTTAATGGAAACAAATGATTATGAACTAAATGAAGGTAGTAAAGGGAAATTAGTGAATATAGGAATGAATGAGGATGAATGGGATGTTAACTACTTGACTTTGTAATCCTTCAATTGCCTTGTATAATTGCCTTATGGGCATAGAAACGTGATGAATGTACATTTTGTTCAATCAACCATTAAACTTTTGCAGCCTTTCTCTACTTACCCTCTGCTTATTCTATTGTTGTTTCTTCACTTAATGGGTGCATTTAAGCTAGCAAACCCTTATCCTTTCTTCTTATTTAACAAAAATAAACTATCTAAATCTACCCTTATAACTTCCAAGGGCTTAGATTAAACTGATGAGCACCTTATTATTCTCTACCTAACTATTGATCTACCAAGATTAAACAGTTTGGACAAATCTTTTTTCTCTAACTATAACATGAAATTTAAAGCATGAAATAGTCAAGATTAAACAATTTGACTTGTCATGGGTTATGGTATTTTAAAAACAAGCTGCACATGACCATTATTTTGTAGAAACAGAGTAGTGGCATTTGGTCTTGCTCACTTTCAGAGTTTATTTGTTTTATTTCTACCTAACATTTTCTTTTTGCCTTCATTTTTTAGAGAAACTAACCTAACATTTTCTTTGATATGGACATCATCATCAAAATAATTTTTAAGCTAACATTTTATTCACTATTGTTATTTCCATATCCTAACTTAACATTTTTTGAAATATTCTATCTAATCAAAACCAAAAAATGCTGCAACATTGGCTCCATCTAGGGACTGCTTTCTCCTGTAGAATGTAGAGAACCTGCAAATCCATGTGCCTTCTCCTCAAGCTATGGAGTCCTTGCTGTAAAAATATCACTCTGACATCTTGGAAAGAGAAAGAAAGCTAGAGTATTTACAATGAAAGCTATTTCACCTTCTTAGTATTGAATATAATTTTTGAGAAACCTTCCATTTACAGGATAAGTGGTTATTTCCCCCCAAGATTTTGCAGCACAAAAGTGTTGTTACCCTTTACATCATAAATTGTTAAATGTCCAAACCATAAATTGTCAAATTTTCCATGCTTCCCTTTCTCTGCTCTCCTGGAATCCCATCTTAGAACTAGATCACCTTCCTTAAAGTCCCTTTCCCTGGATCTTCTATCAAACAAGACCTTCATCTTATTCTAATATTTCTGCAATTGGTATTGAACTTCATCTCTGTTTTCATCAAGTTCAATAATCTGATTGATTCTTCTTGAAAAATCATTAGGTTCATCTATTGCATCCTGCAGAAACTTTAAAACAGGGAGAGCCAAATTGGTAGAGAAAATTGCATCTTTACCATAGACTAATTGAAATGGATATTTTCCAGTTTATATTTTTGGAGTAATTTTGTTTGCCCATACTGCATAAATCAAATGTGAATCCCAACTATTCTTATGATCAGTTAGTATCTTTTTTATTACCTTTACCAAACTCTTGTTTGATGATTTTGCAAGACCGTTACCCTGAGGGTAATATGGAGTTGAATAATGTAGAAAAATATGATATTTCTGGAAAAAAGTCAATCATTTTAACACTAGAAAAAGATGTTGCATTATCATTTATAATTTTAGTTGGGCAATCAAATATAGATAAGACGTTCTCCTCAACAAACTTGATTACTACTGCATCAATAGAATTTCTCACTGGAATTGCTTCCACCCATTTAGTAAAGTAATATGTTGCAGTGAGGATCCATTTATGTGGATTACTAGAAGTGGGGTGAATCTATCCAATAAAATGTAATCCCCATTGCGAAAAAGGGGCTGAAACTATTGATGGAACAAGTGGAAGAGCTACTAATTTCTATTTTCCAGCAAACATTTGGCAAGGAACACAACTTCTTACCTTTTCCCCTAACTGCAAGAAGAATGTTAGCCAATAAAATCCTCCCCTCAAAATCTTGTATGTTGTTGCTCTCCAAACATAGTGACCCCCACAAAATCTTGTATGAAATTGATCAATGATGCCTTCAGTTTTTGATTCTGTTAAACATAATAACAAAATGTTAAGTGGATCTTTCCAGTATAAATTTGCATTAATAATGCAGTACTTGGCTGATTTCAACTTGAGGATTTTACACTGGGTTTTTAAGAATGGTGTTGGACACTCAAAATTGATCAATAAATTAACAATATCTTGATATCGGTTTGAAAACAAATATTTCGCATCAATGTGTATAGGACTGATCTGCTCTGAAGGTAGAGGTTCCTGTGGTTCTCTCTTGTAGGATGAAGGGAAGGTTCTTGTGGATTCTCCCATTCTACAAGGACAAAAGGTTCTTGTGTATTCGTCCCTTGATACTGAAAGGAAGGTTCTTCTAGATTCTTCCCTTGTATTCCTAAAACAAAATTGATTCCAAGTACTTTGCAGTTGGATTCAGCTAGAAGCTTAGCTAATCCTTGACCTTTTACTAGCTTGGTAGTCTTGATATTTAGATCAAATTCCAAAATTTGAGTGATCCATCTACCTCTTTTCGCATCGGTGTCTGGCTGGGTTAAGACAATTTTGACAGCACTATTTGGGACATAAGCAGTAATAGGTGAGTGTAAGACATACATTCTGAATGATTTTAGGGCTTGAATAAGGGCATAGGCTTGCTTCTCAATGATGTCATACTTCAGCTTAGCATCTCTCATAACCTTACTGAAAAAGGCTATAGGTTGGTCATGGGAATCTTCATTTTTATGTAAAAGAATAGCAGCAAGAGTTGTTTCAGAGGCAATAGAGAAAATACTAAATGGTTTGGTATAATCGGGGTTGGCTAAGGTGGGAGCTTCAGAGATTGCCCTCCTTATTTGTTCAAATGTATGCCTAGAAGAGGGTTTCCATTTGACTTCATGATCCTTTTGGAGCATGCCTGTTATATCCTTCATTATCTCTGCATAATTGGGAATGAATCTCCTTAGAAAATTAATATTGCCTAGAAAAGCTTGAATCTCCTTTCTATTTCTAGGCAAGGTCAATTATTCTATGGCAAATACTCGTTTGGGATCAATTACTATGCCCTCCTTTGAAATTATATGGCCCAACAATTTTCCTTCTTTGATGGAAAACAAGGACTTCTTTGGGTTCAGTGATATTCCAAATTTTCTACACCTGTCAAAAACCTTCATCAAGTGCTTTAAATGTTTCTGATCAGATTTAGAAAAAACAGTTATCTCATCAAGATAAATAACCACAAATTTATTTACCTGACCCATGAAAGCAATGCCCATTCTCTCTGAAATGTTGCTCCAGCATTTGTTAATCCAATTGGCATCCTTGCGTACATGAATGTACCCCAGGGTGTTGTAAAGGTTATCTTCTCTTTGTCTGTTGTATCAACGTTTACCTGATTATAGCCTGAAAAACCATCAAGCATAGACATTCTTTGTGATCTTGAAACCATTTGCAACGACTGGTCCATTTTGGGCAAAGGATAATTATATTTTAACGATGCCTTATTCATATTTCTAAAATCAACGCAGAGTCTTATTTATCCATTTTTCATTCTAATAGGAACTAGATTTGCAACCCAATTACAATATCTAAGAGAGAGGATGATCTGCGCATCTAACATTTTCTTAATCTCTCTTTCTAAAGTGGGTAGAGGAGTTGGATTTATCCTTCTAAGCTTCTGTTGATATGGTTTTCCTTCTAGCTTCAGAGGGATCTTGTGTTGTATTAAAGATGTATCATAGCTTTTCAAATCCGCGTAAGTCCAGGAAAACACGTCTTTATAATTTTGCAATAACTTAAAATATTGTGTTTTGATTTCTGGATCTAAAGATACACATAATTTGATGTTTTTTACATCTTCAATGGTTTCAACGTTAATCTCCTCTACATTATCTACTGAAGAAATAGACTGCAGGTTTTGCAAAACATCATTCTGATCGAATAATTTTTCTAAAGGAATGAGTCCCTTTGGAATAAAATTATTTGATAGTTGGATACTGTCTTGTTTAGCAATCTGGGCTTTAAAATTTGAATTTTCGATCCCTTCTTCGTTTTCATTTCGATCTGTGTTTTCAATTCTTTCTACATTTTCGGTTCTGTCATCATCAATTTGCAGAAACGAAAAATCATCTATTACTTGGAGAAACATTTTTAATTTTTCATCATCTTCAAATATTTTCCAATATTTGAGGTTATCAGGGATAGAGGACCTATATTTGACTTGAATTTGATAGAGTACATCAGTATGATCAGGAATTTTAAAAGTGTTGGCAGAGATAGTTAAGGCATCTACGTGAACATTTTGATGTCTGGGAATGTGAGTTAAATTAAAGGCATCAAAAATATTTTCAACTGAATCCCATACCTTATTTCGGTAGGACCAAAGTCTAGGGTGCTTGGTCTAGAAAACATTCTTTACTTGTTTAACAGTAAGTTCAGAATCGGTAAAAACACTTAAATTCTGAACTTTCAGGCTTTTGGCTAGCTGCAATCCTACAAGGAAAGCTCTGTATTCAGCAACATTATCAGTAACTTCAAAATCTAATTTACATGATTGTGTTATATTTTCCTTTTCAGGGGAAATTAAAACAACTCCATATCTTACCCCATATTTTGTGCAAGAGCCATCAAAGAATAGTTCCTAAATATCAGTTTGTTTTGGTTCAGGACTTTCAACTACTTCTTCAATTTTTACTTGAAGTGAGCTAAAAACAACCAAATTCCTGATCTATTGCATAAATTGGATGGTTCCTTGGCTGGACAGTCTTACAAATAGTATGTGCAAATCTTACCTCTTTATATAATTTCAATTGCTCTCCTCCATAAATAGGAATAGTAGCATATGACATGTCCATCTATAGAGTTCCCCTAGTTTGGCACAACATGACCTGGAAAGGAGCATTCCAAACTTGGGAGGGATATCTGTAACAACAATGTCAAGTACTACACTTTTTACCGGAATCTAGGCAAGGGTAACCACTAAATCCTTGATCAATCCTAAACAGGGCACCCTTTTTGAATCAAAGGTGTACAGGTCATGGTAGGATTTAGTGATATCTAATTTCAAAATGTCCATGATTGATTTCGGCATAAGGTTATGTGATGCTCCTGAATTAAGCATACAATTGTATAACATGGAGTCACTTGTTTTAAGAGTTATATAGAAAGGAGGCACTATCTCATCTATCATGTCTGAACTACGACCAAAAACTACTGTTGGTTTATCATCTTGCAAACTTATAACATCACCTTCAACATCAACCATGGTGTTTTGTATCCATTTCTGACTTGGCTTTTGTAACCAGGGTTTTTAGAAAGTTCTGACAATTGAATTGGGATCTTAACCCTCTCTAATTCTTTTTCAACATTAAATGCAATCAAATTTTTTTTAGCAGCTTAGGAAGTATCAGTTGACTGATCTAAGGGTTGAATAAGATTTGTTTGAGCTTCAGTAGTCTTGTTACGTGGTTCAATCACTGGAGTTTCCTTTGGAGGTCTCCCAGGACCGGGCCTAGGCCTGAGATCATACTTTTTGTTTAATTTTGCAATTAAAAATTCAGAAAAAGCATGATATTTAAATACCTGTGCAGCTTCCTGATCCTCTTGAACCTAATTCTATTGTGTGAGAGGAATGATGGTTGTTTGATTGGAAGAAGAAGAATCCATACTATTAATATCTTAAGTAATTGTCATAGTATTATCATCAGGCTGTTGGTCATCTATCAATAGTGGAGTAGGAACCTCTTGATCATTTGTAAGTCTCTGGAGAATTTGTAGTGGTTGGTTTCTTTTATACTGATCTTGATTTTGGCTTTGAGGTCTAGCAATTGTTTGTTGTATGGTCCTAGGTTGGGTCCCAATCATTGAAATCTTGTTCGATAGGTTTCTAAGAATAGATGTTATTTCATCTATTTTTGAGTCTTTTGACTTAGTCTTTGAGGAACTAGAGGCTTCTTGAGTAGTTTTGAGTTTACTTTGGGCCTTTTCTTCCTTAACTTTTAAACAAGTTGATGTTTTCCTATTTGCCTCTACTTCTATGGCGTTTGTTTGCATATCTTCAAGAGTTCTTGAAGTTTTCTCACGTAGCATAACAATAATGTCATCATCGTAAGCTTTAGAAAATAGAGATTTAGCTACTACTACAGGAGGCTTACAATCAGCAGGCACTTTATGATAGATTTTGTTGAATCTTTTGATAAAATCTACTACTGGTTCACCAAATTTCATTTTAAGCTCTTCAAATTCTGTGAGGAAATAAAGAGGATCCTTTCTGACACCCCACTGATTTTTGAATATGGTTGTAAGCTCATCCCAATTTCTAATGGAAGCTGTTGGTAATTTCCAAAACTAAATCCTCATGTTTCCTTCTAATTCTTGTACAAACAATCTCATATAAACATTTTCTTCTTCAACATTCATATTGTCTGCAAAGTTAAGGAAAGCTTGAAGATGGTCTTCAGTTGAGGGACCAGTTTCTCCATTGTACTTGGGAAGGTATTTTAAATATCCAGTTGGGAATGCATCAAGGTTATTAGGTAAGACTAAGGCAGCATATCTAGCCTATACAATTGGCTGAAAATCCATGACAGCAGGTGGTGTATGAGGTGCTTGAGGAATATGAGGTGTTTGAGGTATATTACATTGTCTAGGTGGAGTGTGAGGTGTTTGTGTGGATGTAGAGGATGAAGAGGAGGAAGATGGTGTTTCAGGAGTTGGTGAACTAGTTAGAGGTGAAGGAGGAGGAGATCTCCTGAAAAAATTCAAAGGAGTCTTGAGAACTAGCTTTGGGACCTGTAAAGGAATACCTTATTTTGATTCAAAGAGAGGATTGGTAAATACAAAATAGGTCTCTTCAGGTTGTTCGGAAGAAGAAGCTTCAAGTTGATCAAGAATGGAAGGAAAATGATAGGTGGTAGGGGATATGCAATCTATGGGTTTGTATTCTGGTAGATTGGCACCCAAATCAGATTCAATTTTAGGTGATCCTGGTGGTAGTGTGGGTCTAGGATGAGATTCTAATAAATGAATAAGGTATGCTAACTTAAAATCAACTCCTCTATTTAGAATTTCAGCAATCTTAGGTGATAAATGGGAGTAATCAAGATCAGCTAGGATATTACTAAAGGGGTCAAATTATTCTACTTCTTCAGTTTGTAGGACTGAAGAGGAAGAAGATGGTTCGTATCCCCTTTTAGATCTGGCTTTTCTCAGAATCTTTTCAGGATCTGACAAAGGACTAACTATGTCACCTTCTGAACGAGATCTTATATGTTTATACGGTGCTAGTTTGGGAGTGTGGAGTCGCTAAGGTGAATGATTTTAACCTTCTAAATTCTTTAATCACATTTAAAGGAAAAGAATGAATGAATATCGTTGTCCCAAGGGAAACTTAAATGAAATTTGAATCCACGGTAGCGGCGCCAGTGTGATGTTGTACCTCTGAGATAGTAGTAGGTTAGGCTACCAATGCTAGAGCATCTAAAATAATTGTTTTGGAGGTTTTTGGTTTAAGTTTTTTGGAAGACCAATGAATGAAGACAGATTTAGAATTAATGTAATTAATCCTTTGGGGTATATTAATACTTCAGTGAAGGGCTGCTATAAAGCATTACACAGTGACATAGACCAAAATAGTGGTGAGTATAACACAACAAAAAATATGATTATCATAGTTTCCAGACTGTAAAACAGAACAATCATAAATTGGAAAACCTTATGAACTATGTTCTGAAGATTCAAGGCAGTATACTTAATGCTTACACAAGATGTCAATGATTTATTGATTAGAGGGGATTAGCTACACAAACAGTTGCATTAATCCAATCTCTTAATAAATGATCACTTCAGGAGCTTATAGGAATCAATTCAAACTCTAATTGTTCCTACGTAGATATCTCTGCAAGTCATAAGCATATGAAGAAATACAAAATGATTGAAAAACTGGAAAAACTTATAGGATAACATAAATTGTGCAAGACCATATTCAGAATCCTTTGCTTTGTATTAAGGTTCCAGAAAGACTGATTACATCAAGTGTCTGCAAAAGCTTCTTTCAAAGGTATCTTCCAGGTTCAAAGTAGTATAAACAGTCAAAGATTTTTACAAGCAATGAGCTATGAATCTTGAACTCTTAACCATTTACAATTCAAAAAAGGAGTTATTTATACAACAATAAAACTACAAATATCTTAAAATTGTTTAAGGTTTATTCAAGGAAAGGAAAAGATCTTCATGGCAAGAAGATAGGGGTAGCTGTTTGAACTACTTCTTGTTGTCCCCTTTATTCAGGCTATGCTAGCTTCATTGTCTGATATTTTGCCCCTTTAGCTGATTTGTTGTTGGTATCCTTCGCGATGGTTGATTTATTCAATTAAATCCTTTCACTAATATTCTTTGACCTCTATGAATTTGTTTTAATCCTACTGAGTGATTTTGACTGGGCATTTCAGTTTTTACTGTGTTTTTCACATTAAATCGCTCATTTTTTCTTCAAATAGTTATGTAGGCTTGCTATTTATAAACCTGAAACAATGTTCCTCTTACCTGCAAAACATAGAACTCATTAAAAAATATGGCGATAGAGGAGGTCGTGATGGCTCTGCTGAGCTTGGAAGCTTATCGGAAGGAGTATGGGGCATATCAGAGGCTAAATGATGGCTTAAATGAGTCATAGAGGAATTATTGAGTTGCGTTGTGTAAAACAGGCAAAACAGGGAAAATGGCATTTAAACAGTTAAAATAGTCTTCTTTCCGGATTATCGGGAAAAGCTAAATAGAGGTGGAGTGGATAATAGGAATACGGAGGGATTAATTCTAGCGGGAATGACTTGATCATCATTAAAACCCAAATTAGGGGTGAAATGGAGGCTTTGGGTCATTTTCACGTTTAAATCGAAAAACGATTTAACACAGGAAACCTTCATAAAACACAATTATACGGACTTGAAATTTTATTAACCTGAGTTGATAATAACATCAGGTCTAACTAATATCGCATATCGCTATCGGATTTAGGTGGGGGTTGGCCCATCACAAATACATATAACAAAGGGTGGATGCGACATGGCGGTTAATTGGAATATATGTATGGTTGGGTTTGGGCTCTCATCGTGATCAGAGATCAAATATCACAAAGGTGGACGATGTATGCATCGGACGGGATGTGCAATGAGTCTGGATGTGATGTGGCATGAGCTGCAATATATATGGGTCGAGTCCATATCCCATTGCAATCAGAGATCACAATGGGCAAAGGGTTATGGTATAGTGGGAGGTTGCGAGGGAAGTGGATGTGATATGATATGAAATGTAATATATATATGGTATATATGGGATGGGTCCGGGCTTCCCATCGCATATCACAATCGGAGTTTGCAATGCGGGGAGGGTTATTTATATGGAAAACTTTCAATCCGCCGATATGTGATGCATTGTGTTAATACATAGTTTTATTAATAAAAATATGTTATATGCATGTTTAAAGGGTTGTTTAAAGGCCCCCGGCCCTATCAATGTTGCGATGCGATATTTCTACGAAATGTATAGTTTTATTATAAAACTAAGGGTTTTGGGGTATTATAAAGGAGTTAATATTTATACAGGAAAAGGGAAATATTATGGATTTAATACTATATGTTAATGTTAATATGAAAAGTATGAATGGAAAGGAAGAATGGGAAAAACATAATGGAATTATTTGCTCTTGACATATATTCATCAATACTTAGGGAAAATATGTTTTTACGTAAAAAGGGAGATTTCATGGTGTTTTTACTTTTCTTAGGTAAAAAGGGTTTTTACCATAGGAAAATGGATTTTTAATGGAAATGAATGACTATGAACTGAATGAAGGTAGGAAGGGGAAATTAGTGAATATAGGAATGAATGAGGATGAATGGGAAGTTAATTACTTGACTTTGTAATCCTTCATTTGCCTTGTATAATTGCCTCATGGGTATAGAAACATGATGAATGTACATTTTGTTCAGTCAACCATTAAACTTCTGCAACCTTTCTCTACTTACCCTTCGCTTATTCTATCATTTTTTCTTCACTTAACGGGTGCATTTAAGCTAGCAAACCCTTATGCTTTCTTCCTATTTAACAAAAATAAACTATCTAAATGCACCCTTATAAATTCCAAGGGCTCAGATTTAACTAATGAGCACCTTATTATTCTCTACCTAACTATTGATCTACCAAGATTAAACAGTTTGGACAGATCTTTATTCTCTAACTATAACTTGAAATTTAAAGCATGAAATAGTCAAGATTAAATAGTTTGACTATCATGGGTTATGGCATTTTAAAAACAAGCTGCACATAACCATTATTTTGTAGAAATAGAGTAGTGGCATTTGGACTGCTCACTTTCAGAGTTTATTTGGTTTATTTCTACCTAACATTTTCTTTTTGCCTTCATTTTTTAGAGCAACTAACCTAACATTTTCTTTGACATGGACATCATCATCAAACTATTTTTAAACTAACATTTTATTCACTATTGTTATGTCCATATCCTAACTTAACATTCTTTGAAATATTCTATCTAATCAAAACCCAAAAATGCTATAACACTACCAACCCCATATTCATGCTAGATAATCCCACTCGATGGGCACTACCAAAACTAGCTATTCCCTACAAAACCGGGTAGTGTTATGCCGACATAAATATTGGTTATCCAAAGGTTATCTTCCCTCCACCCAAAATAATATATAACATGCAGGCCAATAAAGTCCCATACATGCCTACCCCAAACAAGTTACACAACATAACATACACATAACTCAATATTGCATAGACATAGGAAAATACAAGCACATATGACATAGTATGACATATACATATACACATGTACAATACATGTACATATACACATGACTCAACACATTACACATTGTACATAGAATCCACAGACCACACTATGTCTATTTATGTGAATTGAACCATACTGCCTCTCTTTTTTTCGATGATCAAAGAGTCATGTTCATATTCCTCTTTTCATGCAATTTGTAATCAATCGTCCTTCCTTTCGAATAATCCTTGAAAATCCTATCAAACATAACAACATTTTCATGTGTATATCTATACATATATCATCATGTATGCAATAAATAAGTACATGTGCAATAAGTTCAGGGTTAATATGACTCCCTTTTACCATTTTGTTGTCCATTCTTTCCATGGACTCAATCAACCTCTTTGGATATTACTTTGTGTTCACACAACAATTTTTATCACCACTTATGTTTTCATTGTACTTATTATCATCTTCATATTCCATATGGGATTTATGTTTTTCCCCGTTTTTCAAAGATTAGTGGCTTCCTTTCCACCTCAACCAACTTGCTTCAAGTCCCCGAAGTATGTGATTAATGTTAAATTATAAAATCAATATAAAATGCAAGAGGCAACAATAAAAGAAACATCTCAAAAGGAAATGAAATATATAATCACAATCATAAGAGAAACTACAATGAAAATAGCATGGCCATGCATATTCAACAATCATTAAACATCTAGTCACAAGCTCAAAGTTTAAAGGCATAACATAACAATATCAACAAGTAGTCCAAAATTTTACTCCATGTCCTGAGTCCAAAACTCATGGCAGTGCCAATCATCAACCATGTATATACATATATAGAAAAATCAATTTCCCTTCCTTTTCAGCCTGTGCAGACAATCTCGTTTTATGTTCTATTCCCCATAAGATCAACATCAAATAGGTTTTCTTTCCTTCTCATTCTCACGGGGTCTTTTTCATCCATCATTACTTCCCTTCACTAAGGGTTGAACCCGGCATGTCAATTTCTACAAGTGTTCCTACATATCCTCATTCCAATCTGGTAGTTCTTGATGTTGCTTCTCAAGTTTCTTTATCTATGATTTGCATATCATAAGCTCAGTTTCTAATTCCTTGAGTTGAGCCTTCAAGTCTTATATTCCTCCCATGTGTTGCCACACACACTCAGTATAATAACAATAAAAATACATAATCAATGGTTTACCAAGTGAGCTCAAACATGTTTCCCTGGAGCCTTTCACACAAAAATTTCATAAGCTTTATTTAATATTATGTCTCTCACACACACATATACATTATTCATACCCATTATCCTACAATTTCAACTTTTAGAATTCAATCTATATCCCATTACTAATAAGTGATGAAAGCCATCTCTCCAACGAAATTACCATTATCATCTTAAATTAGTTATTTAAACATTTACCGAGATTTAACCTTCTTACTATGGCCAGCTTATCATTGCACCTGCAACCTCACAAACTCCTTAGCATTGATAAAAGTTTTATACTTTCATATCCATAAAAGGAGAATGCATTGCAGAACCTGTAGGAAACTCAAGTTAGCATATAATCCAAATGCAACCCATAATCATAGCGCTACTTGCGAACAAATATTTGTTTGTTGCTAAGTTCCGAATAATGTGCTTCCTGTCGTACAAGTCATGGGGTCCATCCAATGCATGCAAATAACTCCGTGGTGTCCCTTACCTTGTATGTTCCTCTAATTGTATAGACATGGTTAATGACCCTTCATGGGTTTGGTTTTCAAAACATCACAACATTCAATTTAGATTAATTTAAATATTAAGGTACATTGGTGGCCACAAATGGTCTATCAAATTTTAAATTTACAACAATCAGTATACATCTCCTTAAGCATTGTAAAATAAATAAAAGACTAGAAAGACAAGTTGAAAAAATACCATTAGTCATAAAGAGTCCAAAAGAACAAAACAACAAAACAACAAAGGCTTTTAAGGGCCACAACAAAGAATACCTAAACTAGCAAATTTGTAACTCATCAACTTTTCTAACATCCAAGGAAGAAGTGAAATGAGACTCGTTTTGTCCAATAATTTGTGTCCTAGGGTCTATGCTACCTCATTGGATTTTTTCTTATGGTGCATGTAGCCAATGGAACCATCAAGAGGCCATAAGAAAGACATAGAGTTATGCCTTTGAGATTTTTCTACCAAAGGTGAAGCATCTCACCAAGAAGGAAAAAAATCTCTCATCTATATATTGTCTTAAGTTTTAATTGATTCAATGAGGGTGATAACACCAACAAATATAATTCAAAATATTTATATAATCAAATAATTTATTCAAATAATGAAGGCCAATAAAATGAAGAAGTCAACATCAATTGAGGAGGAGAATATTTTTCCCCAACATCTCATTAACAATTATAACTAGAATCTCTCAGCCAAGAATGCTTACAATTAATGGTTTTATTAAATATCCCATGGAACAATATCGACTAATTCTAAAATAACATATAACTTCATCAATGCCTATTTATTTTCCTCATAGAAGACTTTGATATAATGGTTGTTGATGGTAAGACAATTCCAAAAGTGGAGAAATGAAAGTAAACTTATGTATCATCCATTACCCTATATTGTGATGCATTACCCCTACAGCACATAGATAAAGTGCTAGGGAGTAGTTGATATAAATAGGTACCTATGCTACAAATTTGGGAAGGCTCAAAAGTGTAAATTGTATGTATCTACCTGCCTCCCTTGGAGGAGATAATATTGTTACGCCCAATGCAGAAGTTGATCTAAAAAAATGGTTTAGCAAATATGGTACAATGTGGAACTATTACCAACATTTTAGTAGAGATACTTTATAAAAACAAATATGCAATGTTATAATACCTTCACTACTAGGAAATCAAACAGTGTAAAATTCAATGCTCAATTAATGAATACAAAAGAAAATATTGATAAGTTGAAGTAATATCTATGGTTGATACAAAACTAAAGAATCTCACTGGACCCAAATATTCCACAAGAGACAAAGAGTAGCAACATCGATATAGATAAAAATAATATTGGAGTGGAATATGTAGAAATAGAGAGAGAGGAGAACCAACCTATTGATACACTTGAAGCCAATATATTTCATGAGGCAATCAGATAGAGCAATGTTCTAGATGAGGATAAGAATAACAACATTGTGTTATTCCATGATGTGGAACAAAATAGAAGTGAAGGTAAAACTAGCATGTATTCATTAATTTATCAAATGGGATGCAACAAGAGTACTGAAATTACAAATACTGAGGGTGGGAGTAAAATCAAGATCATGTACAACACAAAATACTTTTGTCAAGAAAACTCGAAATTCAGAGACTAGATATTGCTCCCACTATGTTTCTCCAAAGGATTAACTCAGAAATGTACCTGCAATCATATCAGATTCTTTGTATCATTTGAAGGTTGGTCTCTTGCATGATTAGAGGAATATTTTACTATGGCTTTTAGGTTAATAGAGAACGATATTTTTATCTATGTGATGGGTCACCAAAGAAAGATACAGATTTGGGTGATTGAAGAGTTGTAAGAGAAGTACCCTAGGTGTATTCACTAGCTCTAAAGCCTTGAAATGGAGTGTAGGAGGGTAATATGCAACAAAGCCTATCTTCGTGGATTCACACCTGAAAACCACTTAAAATATAACTTCTTATCACATGCATACCTAATAGTAGTACCAAAGTTATGTATAAAATCATATATGCAATTTTTCCAATGGCTAAGTTAACACATGTATTCCTAAGGTTCAATAAGTATCCATCATGCTAAGAGCATCCCTGTGGTGTACATTCAATTCCATAAGTAGGGTTACACATTTAGAATCCCATTCCTTTAGTGGTAGATCCCATTAGGTCTAAGTTTTGAACCTGAGAGCTCAGATACCACTTGTAACAAGGGTCCATCCTTACCCACTGATAACCAGAGTGAGTGGTCACTAAGTGGAGTTGATTACGTGAGACCGTTATGCTTTTGAGATCTATTTTTTTTCTATGCATCAATCTATCAAATTCAAGAGTATGTTCCTCTACTACATCCTTCAAACTCACCCCTCCAAATACCATGTTTGGATATATCAAAGAACCATTCATAAATTTAGTAATTTCAATGAAACTTCTATTTAGAGTAGGATGCAAAAGTATGTTGATACCCTTCTCCTTTCAAGCAGTTTCTTCTTCCATTGTCTTCAATAGGCCATACCAAATTTTAGTTTTCTTATAGAACTCTACATCATTGAAACAAGTTTCCTCAAAAATTGTTTCGTGTGATCAAGTTGTTAATGATGATGTTACTATGACCCTCTTCTCAAAAGAATCTTTCACACATGTATTAAGATTCATATCAATTGAAATGGATTTGGATGCCCTGGTTTATTGAACTTAATTCTTAACCACCTTGGCTTGACATTAATGACAAAAAATCTCAACAACCTACACATAATCATGTTGGAATCCATGGGGAGATTGTTGGCGTTATGGTAATAATGGATGCATTTTGTTTATGTTGCCATGAGTTCATGATGGCAGCTATCTCATGTTGACAATGTTGTCAACCATATTGTATCCTATCTTATGTGTAGATGTCATTCATTGTAGCATGGTTTCAGCTAGCTGAGTTGACATTGATATGGTCATGTTGGCATTGATGTCAACAATACGATGTCACTCATGTTGGTTAGATGTTGGCATTGGTATGATTAATGGTTGTTGGCACACTAGTTGAGTTCAGAACTAGTTCTTCATATAGGTCTTCATGTCTATGATTATGAGGATGAATTTTTGTAGTGATGTGATGGCTTGATGATGGTGCTAGAAATTATTGGAGGTTTGTCAGAAGTGTTGAAGTTGTGGAGATGACTGTTCGAGAGTAAAGGACTTGTAGGCACTCTTGCCAACTTTGTCTATTGGCCTTCAAGGTCAATTTTCCAATGAGACTTCGGAGACATGTTTTATCCACTTGCATATGTGTCATAAGATATTTCAAATGTTTGGAGGCTTGTATAGGAGCTAGAAAAGATGACCCAACAAGTGGCATAGGTTCAAAGCCAAGAGTTTTGGCTTTCCCCTATGCTCTACCCCAATCACTCCCTTACAGGCTCATGAGAGTGACTAAAATGTCCCAGTCGCATGGAGACAAGACTGTGAGAGCGATTATAGCTTCCAGCTAATTTTAGACAGCGTCATGCCATCGACCGAGGAATTTCATGAGATTTTATCTCCATTCTTCACATTGTTTGGAATAAAATTAGCTTGGAAATTCCTAGAGGCTTCTAGAATTAGTTGAAAATTTCATAAATGGTTTGAAATGGTCCTCCAATGATGTGAATGCATTAGTGCACAAGCAGTGGTCTTAATGGATTGATTTGGTATATTTTTTCCATCTTTTATCTTAGCCCCAACCTCAATTTTTCCCTACATGTTTTATATACTTGATATTGGAGCTAAGTGAGGTTGGATATTGAGTATGAGTGAGTAAGAGAAGGTTACATAGAGCATTTATTCTTTAGACCTATTAGAGAGCATGTATTATTCAGTCTATGAGCATTTATTTCTGCACAATGAACAAATTTGAAGCATGATTCAAAATAGTTCAAATTTGATGTTGCTAGAGTAGAGATTGCTTGGATATTTTTGTATGATGATGGGTGGTGTTCGTGTTGATGATTCTCACACTTCTTGTCTACAGGAGTTGCTGATGCATTTGGCACATAACCATAGTGTCTATTGTTTATTATTGTATTATGCAACATTATTTTTTGTGAGGATATGAGTGTTTTCAGATTTGTTGTGGCCACAAATTTTCTATTTGGAGAGCATATTTTTTTTGGAGTTTTATTTCGATTTGATGATGATATATTGTTGCTGAGAGCATGTATGCAAATCTGAATTCTTGTTGAGCATAGTTTCTTGTATCCAGTATGAAAATATATGAAAGGAGGTCATCATAGTGGTAGAGGAGCAATGACTTCATGAGAGAGGAGAAGTGATATTGAAGCTTCAGCAAAAGGAACAATTATAATCCAATGGTAGTTCGATAGTCCAATCAGATTTGGGAAAGTATCATTGATCATGGTGGCCTTCAGCGGATGGTAGTCTGTAGATCCGTAGAGAACAAATTATTTTAAGTTGATTGGTAGTATCAATTCTCCTAGTTGATCAATGTTGGTATATTCTACATGAGGTTGAGTCCCCATGCCAATGGGAGTTAACAAGCTATGTAAAAGACCAATTTCTTGATAGAATAGGAATTCAGAGAAGAGTAGCAGCAACAAGGGTGTTTTTTCTCCTAGAAGGTTTTCCATCAAAAATATTGGGTCTCATGTGTGATTGATGTGATATGCATTCCTATTGTTTTGTAGTTGCTTAAGGTTTTCAGTTATGTTTATGTGATGTACATTCTATGATGTCTACTAGTTGTTGGTTAACATATGTTTGATTCAGTAATTGAAGTTTAAATTAGTAAAAATAATATATATGTACGCTTATGGCTAAAGGTTGGCTGAAGGTTCAAGGCATCTGGCTTCTGTTGGACTTGGCATGGCTGGTGATGAAGGCGAAAGGTTGAATGCTTCTGGTGGATGGCTCTTCTTGGCTTCTGTCCCTTCCTTAGCTCATTTCATATTTTCACACACACACACACACACACACACACACACACACACACATATATATATGTATGTATGTATGTATGTATGTATGTATATATATATATATAAATATATATATATATATATATATATATTATATATATAATATATATATATATATATATATATATAGATATAGATATAGATATATATCACACTAAGATTCACCCACCCCCACACCCCCCCCCACCTCCAATAGTACTAAAATATTTCCAACAATTCGTATCAAAGTAGAGATTTTGGTTGCAACTTGATTGTTGTAGAGTAGATCTGGGGTTTGTTGGCAAAAATTGATGTTTTTTTAAATGGTTGTCCTCACTACTACAAATTACATGGTATGGCACAAAAATGTATAATTTCAATTATTATCTTGTGCATCTAACATTTGGAGATTAGTATGTGAAGGTTGTGTTAAAGATCCAATTGCGGATGAAGTTTTGTAGCAAGATGCACAAGCATGGTGCATAGTCTACAAGAATCTGAATGATGATGATATGAAGAGACTAGTGTGTGTTAAACATGCCAAAGAGATGTCGGACAAGCTAGAATTCATATTGGTGATGGTACCAACAACAATAAGGAAAATGAGAAGTGAAACAAGAAGATGAAGAAGAAGAAGAACAAAAAAATGGGCTTTCAAAAACAAGAAGCTCAACCACAAGAGTCTCATTCTTCTAATGCAAATGATTCAACAGATGATGAGAAGAGATAAAAAAATCATGAATCCAAAGGTATAATTATTAATTATTTTCTTTTGAGTTATAATTTTGATGATTCACATTTAGATCATGTTGAAGCATGTAATGAAAATTAGAATGTTATTAAAGGTCTTAGAGCTGATATTTCTAGATTAATAGTTGCATGCAAGGAACAAAAAAAAATATTGCAGATATGTGATGACAAGGATGCCAAACTCAAGGAAGAAATTGTTAGCTTAATGATTAAGTTGGATGAATGAGAAAAAATTGAGGAAGGTATGTGGAAGCAATACTAAGTGAAAGTAGAAGAGGTTGAGAAATTAGAAGCAGAAGTGGTTCCCTTGAGAAAGTAGAGAAATATGGAGAAGAGTATTGTAACCTTGGATAAATTGCTTGACATCCAAAGATCACTATTGGATAAATCTAGTCTTGGATTTCAAAAGGGTGAGTCCAATTTTCATGCAGAAAAAAATATCAAAGAAGAATCCAAGAAACCTATAGCAAACAATACTAGCAACAAAATTCAGATCCAAGGAAATAAGAAGTAGATCCAACAACCAAATAGAAAACAAAAGAACCAATAGCAGAAACACAAGTAGAACCAATAGTAGATCGAACAACAAAATTAGGAGCAGAGAAGAAAATTTCAAGGAGAACCTACATTTAGAAGACATTTTGCTCCTAGAGATGATCATGGACGCTCCATTAGATTTCAAAGGAAGAAAAGTCCTTTTGTTCCTTTGATGCATGAGGTACAAAGCTACAACTGTCACAAGTGTGGGCATGTTGTTGCTAATTACTGGATCAAAACATATAAGCCAAAACAACACATATTTCAACAATATCAACAACCAAGGAGAATGGATGGTAGGTATAATTATGTTTTTTAAGGTTATTATCACTCATGTCACCTATTTGGCCATAAGGCAATAGATTGCAGGTCTAACCATTGGAGGAGAGACACTTCATGAAAGGCTTAGGCCTGGCACGAGAAGAAGAAGAAGATTTCATCCTCTTGGCCATGTGGAATGTTATATATGCCATATATTTGGCCATATGGCAAGAGATTATTTGTTGCCTCGCTACTTAAGGAAAAATCATCAAAAGAAGCAAAAACAAAGAGAATCTAACACAAAAACAATGAATCAAGAAAGAAAGCAAGTGAAGAAGGATAAGAAGTAGCCCAAGACCATGTGGAAGAAGAAGGATCAACAGCTCTTCAACTAGTGAAGAGAATTCCTTCCTGAAGTCCATGATTATTCATGCATACTTATAGAGGACTACAAAATCCATTAGAGGTGCAAAACCTCAGGGGATAATTTGGTCACTTGATGAGTATGATATTACAATTGCATTGATGAGTTCATTTAAATCTCATGCACATTCAGGTCCATAGGATCAACCTGTCTATTGAAGGCATATTAGCTTAGGGGGAGTTATGCATGATATGGATTTACATGTTATATTCAACATTTTCTTCATTGTTTTTCACTCAATAATTTCTAGTAGATTTATATGTGTTTCCATGAGTAAACAAGAGCACGTTTTTCATCCATGTATATGCTTTTGGTTTCCACTAATAGCTGGTTGAAAATATGTTAAGCCATTCATAAATTTTTATCATCATTTCAATATGTATTGAGATGACTTGTGACATGGACCAACCATGTATGAGATGTTGTGTGATGATTTGACAGCCATGTAGTTTCCATTGATTCATCATTATGTGTTGGTTGAGAGTCCAGTCAATAGTACTTCAGTCAACGTGATGATCAGCTTGTTTTGGAGGAGTCTTATGGATTCATATTGAAGCCATATGTAAGGGCTAATTATGATGTAATAGTCATAATGTATTATGTATTTGAGTCATTAGTCCATAGGATATGATCATAGAAGTTATGTAATTCATTGAAAATCTATGTAAAATGCTCATGGAGCCATGTACTTACGTTGTAGATATGATTATATGTAGTTATGGGGGAGATTGTGTGTGTTTTCCTCATGTGGATGTTAATACATGTTATGATGATGTTGCATATGTTGATTATGGTTGCCTTATGTTGGCATATTATTTCTTGCTTCTAGTAGTTGTTGGTTGGTATGATGCTCTAGATTATGATTCATATATTTTTTTTTTGTTGCTACTGATATGTGGAGAGATATAGGATGATGATGGAGGCATGGATGTTCTTTGATATGCATTATTTTTCAGTCATATAGAGATGATTTACTCCAATTTTTATGCTGTAGTTATTGCTTCGTATTCACATGGAGTTGTCCCTTTTCCGTTGATCTCAAAGGGGGAGAGATAGAGAATTACGGTACGGAGTATATGTATGGTTCCCATCAATTCCAAAGGGGGATATTGTTGGCATTATTATAAGAATGAATCCATTAGCTGATGTTGGCAAGAGTTCATGATTTCATCTAGCTCATGTTGGCATTGATGTCAATCAGATTTCGTTCATTGTAGCATGGTTGCAACTATTTGAGTTGACATTGATATGGTTATGTTGGCATTGATGTCAACAATATGATGTCACTCATGTTGGTCATATGTTCCATTGGTATGATTGATGGTTTTTGGCACACTAGTTGAGTTGGAAATTAGTTCATCATCTAGGTCTTCATGTCTATGATTTGAGGATGACTTGTTGTAGTGATGTGATGGCTAGATGATGGTGCTACAGAGTATTGCAAGTTTGTCATAGATGTTGCAGCTTGTGGAGATGAACTTTGGAGAGTGGATGACTTGTTGGCACTCTTGCCAACCTTTTTTATTGGCCTTCAAGGTAAATTTTCCAGTGAAAATTGGGAGACATGTTTGGTCCACTTGTAGATGTGTCAGATTCTATGTTATAGGTTTGAAGGCTTGTATAGGATCTAGACAAGATGATCCAATACGTGTCAAAGGTTCAACACTGAGACTTTACGTTTTCCCCTATTCCCTGCTCGAGTCACTCCCTTACAGGCTCATGAGAGAGACTAAAACATCTCAGTCGCATGGAGACAAGCCTGTGAGAGTGATTGTAGCTTCCAGTTGATTTTAAATAGTTTCATGCATGCAACTAAGGAATTTCATGAGATTTTATGTGCATTCCTTGTGTTGTTCGGAAAAAAATTAGCTTGGAAATTCCTATAGGTTTCCAAAATTAGTTGAAAAAGTCGGAAATGATTCGAAATGGTCCTTCAATGATGTGAATGAATTTAGTGCACAAGTAGTGGTCTTAGTGGATTGATTTGGTCCAATTTGTGCACCTTTGATCTTAGCCCCAAGGTCAATTTCGCCCTACATTTTTTACATAATTTACTTGGAGCCGAGTGAGGTTGGATGTTGAGTATCAGTAAGAGAAGGTTATATAGAGTGTTGATGCTTCAAACCTATTGGAGAGAATATATGCTTCAATCTATGAGTGTTTATTGCTCCATAATGAGCATATCTAAAGCATGATTAAAAATAGTTCAAATTTGATGTTGCTAGAGTAGAGATTACTTGGAGAGTTTTGTATGATGTTGGGTAGTGTTCATGTTGATGATTCTCACACTTATTTTCTATAGGATTTGGTGATACATTTGGAACATATACATGGTGTCTTTTGTTGTTTATTATATTATGCAACATTATTTTCTTGTGAGGATTTGAGTATTTTCATACTTCTTGTGGCCACAATTTTTCTATTTGGAGAGCATATGCTTTGTGGAGTTTTATTTTGATTTGATGATGAGATATTGTTCTGAAGAGAATGTATGAAAAGCTTAATTGTTGTTGGGTAGAGCGCCTTGCATCCAATATGAAAATAGATTAAAGGAGGTTTGCATAGTGGTATAGGAGTAATGACTTCATGAGATAGGAGCAGTGATATTGAAGCTTCAGCGAAAGGAATAGTTTCTCATTCATTGGTAGTTGGATAGTCCAATCAGGTAGGGCAAGGATCATTGATCTTGATGGCCTTCAGTGGATGGTAGTCTGTAGATCCATAGGGAGAAAAGTATTCTAAGTTGATCAGTAGTATCAAGTCTCCTAGCTAATCAGTGTTGGAATATTGTACATGATCTCGGGTCTCCATGATGATGGGAGTCAGCAAGCTACGTAAATGACCAATTGCTTAACATAATAGAAATTCATAGTAGTGCAACATAAGAAAGGGTAGTTTTTCTCCCGAAAGGGTTTCCACCGGAAATCTTGTGTCCCATGTGTGATTGATGTTATGTGCATGTTTATTATTTTGTAGTTTCTTATGGTTTTCAATGATGTTTATGTGATTCACATGCTATGATGTTTATTAGTTGTTGGTAAACATATGTTTGATTCAGTAATTGAAGTTTAAATTGCTAAAAATTATATATATATAGTATATATATAATATATATATATAGTATATATATATATTATATATATATATATATATATATTATTATAGTAATATATTATATATACTAATATATGATAATAAATATATAAAAATATCATAGATATATATATATTATAGCGCAACGAATTGATGTCCCCCCCCACCCCCCGTATAGGCTCAAAGATCAACAACAAATTGTATATCACCTACTATGTGTAAATGGCTACAATTACCATGATTTAATTGTCACCATTGTCCAACCATGGTGGCTTCAGTATATCCTAAATTGTAATTGGAATTATTCCAAATATATTCATTAGCTAAAATAAATGGTTTTTATACCATTCAATAATCATTATTTCTCAATGCTCAACCAACACTCTACATCCATGGTAAAGGATTTATAACTTACTACTAATGTCTGACTATATGTACTTTGGATATTGAATCAAGATTCATTTATTGATTTAATTCCTCTTATTTTGGGTTGAAGGCTATTTAACTGGGTATGTTATTTGTCTAATACCTCTCACCACTTCCATTTTGGTAACTTCAATGAGGGAAAAATTATTTATATCGTGAAATTATCCTACAAGATTACAAAGAGATCTCCCTCTCTCCCTTCAACTTATTTCTTACTCCACAATTTTATTCTTTTACTTATCTCCCATCAATAGTGTATCACACAACCATTTTCTTCACGTACATCATGAACGACTATCTGATTTTATGGCACACAAAGTTGTATGGGGTGTAGCATCAAGGAAAATAGTATGAGATGAATTTTATCTAAAAAATAGTCCAACAAGGGAAACAAAAGCAATTACAACCAAAGTCATTTTATTTTCCTGAACACTTAATAGGGAATGAATACATGTATGTTTATAAATGAATTCATGACATAAATTTCATATGCTAATTGCTTACTTGCTTCCCCACATTTATTGGAACAATTCCCTATTTTCAAGTCACTTTTCTCCAAAAATATAGGGGAAAAATCCATTACCAATAGTGTACAAAGGAACTCGGTTATATGCAAATGGAGAAAATTAACGATTAGTGACACAACCCAACAATTGTATCATTATCTTACAAGGATGAATTATTACAACCTTTCATTTATTTGTATTCATGGTTAACAACAATATTTGTTTTATTTTTGGAACTATAAATGGGTTTTTCCTATGGTGATTGAACAAAAGAATCTAATCAAATGAAAATTATGAAATGGATAGAACATTTTAACCTTCTATGTTGTGTAGGGATACAACTTTATCTTCGATGGGAAATATGAATTTTGTGCAAACAAATTTGAAAAAACCGCCTCTTATCTTGATGATTAGGTAATATATGTGACTTATCTAATGTTGAATAAATTCTTGCATCTGTGGTTGGAAGGAAGAGTGAAATCCTATTGAGGGCCTTGTATATTTTGCATGGTGAATAGCTATTTGTTGAAGTGTTATGCCTAACATTTCATTACAATAGTGTATACATTCAAGTTATTTTCTATAGATCTATTGCATACTCACTTTGCACATACCAATAAAAGATTTTTGAACCAGCCTACATGAAAGAACTCAAGCTATGGAGCCAAAAGAATACCATATTGACATGCATGTTAAAATTCATATGGATAGCTATTTGAGTATCATTCAATATCTTTGGAAGGATTATTTTA
Source organism: Pinus taeda (assembly GCA_000404065.3). NCBI lineage: Eukaryota > Viridiplantae > Streptophyta > Pinopsida > Pinales > Pinaceae > Pinus > Pinus taeda. The sequence goes on from APFE031302590.1 coordinate 38,724, forward strand.
CACTCTATACAAGATCTACTTTATTGTTCAAAGGAGTATCCACATGGCTAAGAGGGAAGCATTATAACTATCACTTGTATTGACAATCTGTCAACATATATACACAAAAAAATGGTCATTTCCATTGAGTTTAGGTGGATATTCATATATCTCATCAATGAGTAACAAGTGTTTTCCATAACTCCATAGTTACTGACATACTGTAAGATTTTGTTTGAATTCATCCGGAATACTAATTTATAATGTATTATGACAACAAGAATCACAAAGGTGTTTTGGAACACTAAGTTGCCATTTGGTTTAAATCTAAAACTAATCCTATAAAACATCAATTCTCTCTCAGATATGCCATAATAAATAGAACAAATGGAAAACCTATTCTCCAACAAGGTGAATATAATTTCAGAGGACAATGGAGTTACTTGAAGCCCAAGGACCTTTATCCAACAACCCATATATATATATGTGTGTGTGTGTGTATGTGTGTGTGGCTGTGTGGTGTGTGTGTGTGTGCATGTGCAGTGTGTGTGGGCGGTGTTGTGTGTGTGTGTGTGTGTTGTATGTGCCTGTGCGTGTGTGTGTGTGTGCAGTGTATGTAGATGTCTACATATATGTGTGTGTACACACACACAACACACACACACACACACACATATATATATATATTCATCGATGTGTGAAATTGTATTCTCATACAAAAAATTCCACTTGAAATCTATTGTAACAAAAAAGGTTCAAATTCCTATCATAAAATAGAACAGATTATCTAAGCTCATTCACATGCAATTTTTTTTGCTTGAAGAAGGCTTAGATGCTCCTTTCATATTTTTACTATCAAAGTAAGTATGAAGGCTTTAACTCAAAGAGGAAAATTCAAAACAAATTCAATTGAGAAACAAACTAAAACATAGATGGAAACAAAAAAACTTAAACCGAATGAATAAATTTTGTACATGTGTACAACAAACCCAATCTCCAATCCACAATTCACACAAAGAATCAATGAGAATAGAACACAAATAAGTAAATACGATAATAGAAAACTATGAATATTCAATTGGAACATAAACATAGGAGGCTAACTCAAGAACAGAAAGCACTGATGAAATAAAATCATATGACCTATGTAGTTTGTAGTCAAAACAACCCCATGAGAATGAAACAATATAAGAACTACGAAATATACTATGCATGAGAGTTTGAAATGTAAGCCTTAAGCCTTTGCCATTTTTTTTCAAATTATAAACAAAATTAAAACACATTAAATAAGCTGAAAACTCAAAACCTATGGTTGACTTAGCTTCCTGGGTGCACTCGCCAAGCAATGGAAAAACCAAAAGGGTTGTATCAACAAACAACTATAACTACTAATTTTATACAACCATGTTCCATATATACATGAACATTGGTGGCACATAATATGGCTAGTATACTGTAACATCATTTTAATTTAACCTGGAGTAAACAGGAAGATTCACTCTACAAATTGACGTAAGAGGGACACTTATCTCAATTGAAAATAATGGTTGAGTTAGGGATGATGATTTTTCTCCCAAACGTAGATGACTGCAACAAGGTTTATTATGAAACGTCACCCACGAGCCAGATTATAGGGCATAAGGGGACTGCTCTCTTAACACATCCAAGCTCTATGCTACCTCCAAAAGTTACCAAACCAAACTTTGTGCTACCTCCAAGAGTTACCAAGCCAAATTTTGCACTGGCTCAAAAGGTTACCAGGATAATCTTCCCCCTTCCCCTCACCAATAGGTCTGAACCCTCCCTATCTGAATTCGTCTCAGAGATTATTTTCCATTTTGGCCTCATTTGCTTTTAACCAATCAACATAACTCCAGTTGTCCTTTGTCCTCTGATTTTTTTGGTGGCTAGCCTAGTCATCACTGGTTTGTCTTGCAAGCCAATGATCCCCATGCCATTTGGCCTTTTTTCTCCTTTCTTTCCATCCCATGTAGCATGTCCACCTAACCTGGAATCAATTATCCCTTTGACTCAATGCATGCATATATATATATATATTTCTTTTTAATTTACAATAGACAAAAAAGGTGGTCGGTGCTATCACAATATCCTATAGTGCTATTGAAGCCTATAGAAAAGTCATATTGACTTTGAGTTCCAAGTGTTCCGCATGAACCAATTCCTTTTCTTCTGAGGAGGATGGCTTCAAGATGCCCTGATAGCATGGCCAAATCATGGTGCTCCATAGTTGTGTATTGATTCTTTGTTGCATAGAGATCTCTATGTGGGCTTCATGGTTATCTACTAGAACTTGGCTTAAGAGGGATTACATGTACCATTAAAGCTCTACAATACATATGCATTGATTATGTCTACTATGTTGTGTCCGAGGTTAGGGAGCCATTCAAAAACAAAGGCAAGAATCTCAGCATATGTGAAATCATTGCAATATGCCATGGTTGTAATAGTGGCATGATCAAAGTCCCTATGGATAGGGCGAGGAGTGTTGGCATGAAATCGTGTCACCATAATGAAGGCTCCATATCAGGCTCTAATGTTTCCATTGCCTCCATTTAAAGAGCCTATGTAGATTCGCATGCACTCTCAAAGAAAGTCAAATGAAGAAATAAAGAAAGAAAATAAAAAGAAATAAGATTGTGAAACATATTTTAACTAATAAAAATTTGATAATTTTCTTTATCAATTAAAAATAAAATGAAATAAATTTGAAATTTTATTTTTAATTTTTAAATTTTCCAAACTTAAAAAAAAAAAAAAAAAAAAAAAAAATCTTTAATTTTAATTTTAATTTCATATATATATTTGTAAAGCAACTTTTACCATATTCTTTTAATTGAAAGAATAGAAACGAATTGCAAATAATAAATATACTTTTATTGGAAAAGGAATAAAGACAATTTGTAAATGAAAAATACACTTTCTTTGAAAAGGAATAAACATAGTCCCTATGATTATGAAATGGAATTTTGATAAAGATAATCTCTTAACATGAATTATAAATTTAATAGGAAAAAGAAAAATATACTCTTTACTAATTATAAAGAATAACATTTCAATAAAATAATATTTTAATATAAATTAAAATTGATTTAAAAATTGTCCACATGGGGTAGCTCAAGCGGCAAGGGCCGTGGAAATGAAGTCTTACCGAATCGAAAGTCTTTGGTTCAAATCTTGGGCTACCCTTCCCTCGTTGAGGGGTACTTAATGGACATGTAAATCGGAGAGTCCCGCCCCAGCTTACAAAAAAAATTGATTTAAAAATTTATAAAACACTAAATAAACTAAAATTATACTATTATTTGAAGTACGAAAATTAAATTTAACTAAAAAAATCCTCATTAGATAATACAATATAGAATTTATAATGTTATAAAAAAAATAATACACAGAATATAATTTATAATTTACTAAAAAAATGAAAAATTGTATGTTTTCATGAATTAAATATATTTGAAATTTAATAAAAATAATTATATAACAAAAATTACAATTTAATAAAATAAATTAATGAATTAATAGAAAATACAATTTCTACTCATTTAAAAAAAAAAATAGAAGCAATATACATAATATGATTCAATTAAGCTAAAAAGAAATTTTAAACTAGGAATAAAACAATTTAGCTAGTAGTGAAGGTACGAAAATAAAAGATTTAACTAAAAAAATCTCATTATATAACAACATAATAATTTTATAATTTATTAAAAAATAATACACGTAATTAAATATAATTTACAAAAAAAGAAAATTGTATGTTTTCATGAATAAAATAATTTGAAATTAATAAAAAAATTATTAAAAAAAATGACATTTATAAAATAAATTAGAATTAGAAAATACAATTATCTACTCATTTAAAAAAAAAATAGAGCAATATTCAATAATTGATTTGCAATTGACTAAGAAATATTAATATATAATTATAAAGTGTATTATTATAATGAAATGTTCTGAGATACATTCTCATTTTAATTATATATATCTATCCATATATATATATGAAAGTTTTGAGATTCACAGTTTTACCAAATATTGAAGTATTTATAAAATCAATTTTATCAAATTAAATTTAAATGGTAAATTTATATTGTCCATCGTGTTTATTTTTCACTCTACAGTCTATAACAAGATTCATCCTCAAAACAAATGTGCAAAGAAGAGAAAGGAGCAGGGAATAAATAAGGGAGAGATGCCAGAAAAGAGGAGGAGAGTCGACCAACAAATCCACATGATGAAAAATTCTAGGAAAGAAAACTACAAAAGTAGAATGAACACAATATCTAAATGTGATATTAAATTTTTAATTAATTTTTATTTTTTTAATTAGAATTTCTATTTTTATTTTTATAAATGTAATTATTAATATTCTAAATATTAGTTATATAATTTATTAAAAAAATACTGCTATTTATTAAGAATATATTAAAGAAATAATAATAAGAATAGTTTATTGTTAGTATCAGAACAGTAGTAATACCAGATACTAATAAAAAATCTTTATAATAATTAATAAAATAAGTGGGATTATTAATTTTTATATATATATTAAATAATAAATGAATAACTATAAAATATCACTTAGGAAAATTAAATAAAGGTAAGACAAAGGGCACGAAAATTTATAATAATATAATAAGTTATTATTATTGAGTTTTAACAGTAATACTAATTTAATTAATAAATAATACAAATAATAAATCATTTTAGAATAAATTTCAAATAAAGGTAACAAAAGGGGTAGGAAAATACATGAGGGGGAGAAATAAGGAAGGAGGTAATAGGTGATTTAGGATCGAATGTGACAATATTGATAGGAGGAATAAATGCAAGATGAGGGCCAAAAATATCCAAAAATGGAGAGGGATTAACTTGTGAGGGAGAGGGGAGCGTATTAATGGAGAAAAAAAGGGGGTGGGGAGGGGGATTAAGGAAGGAGGGAGGGAGGACAAGGATTATGTTTTGTGAGAGAGTAAGGGAATCTGGTTTCTACTTATTTCCAATCCGCCATCCCTATTGAGATGGTGAGGTTGCTTAATGATTTTAAGCGCCTCACGATTTTTTTTTATACTTATGGTTTTCATTAGCAATAGCATTAGTGTCTTCCAAGCAGATATAGAGAGTAGTCTTAGTTGAATGTTCGGCTAGTGCTGAAGATCGCGTTTTACAATTTTTTATTTCAACACCATGCTCTTTAAGTCTAATCCTGAAGGTCCTTGTTGTTTCTCCAATATAAAAATTTCCACAAGAACATATGACTTTATAAACACCCTTATATTGGATTTGATCAAGAATGTCTTACACGAGTCTTGACTTTTGTCTTATTGTCATCATGGAAAGAGGTTTCAATATCTTTCTCTTTAGAACCTTAGCCATCTTGTTTGTGACCCATTGAATGTATGGTAGATAAGCTCTTCTGCTAGAAGCATTTGTTATAGGTTGTCTATCCTTGCTTCCGGATGTAGCTCTTCTAATGTTGTTGACGATGTCTGTGTTTTTATATTCAATGTGTGCAAATACCTTCTTTAAATATTCAATTTTTTCTTCAGTGTGAGAGGAATCTGACACTATGAATCTCTTGTGAAAAGAGCCTTTAGAACCCTCATCTTTTGTGTTGGGTGATGGTGTGAGTCTGCATGAAGGTAGTTATCGTTATGTGCTTTCCTTTTGAACAACCTTATTTCCTAAAGATCCATCTTCATTCCCTATGAGGAAAATGTCTGAGAAAGGGATACTATTGTTTTGTTGGGTGATGGTGTGAGTCTGCATGAAGGTAGTTATCGATATGTGCTTTCCTTTTGAACAACCTTATTTCCTAAAGATCCATCTTCATTCCTTATGAGGAAAATGTCTGAGAAAGGGATACTATTGTTTTCCTCAACCTCCATTGTGAACTTGATATCTTTAGATATATTGTTGAGGTGGTCTAGAAAGTTACTAAACTCCTTCTCTCCATGAGGCCAATTTACATTTCCTTCATCAACAAATCCAAACCAAAATTTGGGTTTCAACGAGAAAGTGTCAGGAGATTTATTTTCAAACTTCTCAATAAAGAGGTTGGCTAGTATAGGGGACAATGAGGATCCCATAGCTACCCCAAATATGTTTTCAACTAATTCACCTTGGAAGGAGAAGAAAGTGGAATGAAGACATATTGCTACTAGCTTTGTAGTTTAGGGATCCGTGACCTCTTTCACAACCTGAACAACTTCCTCCAAAGAGATTTTAGTGAAGATTTGGAGAACATCAAAAATTACAATTTTATCCCTATGATCTAGTTTTAATTTTCTAGTGAATTCTACATATTGTTTGGAGTCTTTAATGAATGAGTTTGTATTACCAATCAGGGGATCCAATTTGCTAGCGACATATTTTTCCGATGCATAAGTGGGTGCCCCAATAGTGCTAACAATAGGTTTTATGGGGTCACCAACCATAAGAATCTAAGGGGATCCATGAATTCGCGGGGTGATTTCACTGCCAGGTGATAGACGTTTCTTCATTCTATCATCCAAGTTTGAATCCTTGATGGTTTTTTTAATGATTTTTCTAATCGTAAAAATAAAGTTATATTTTAGCCTCTTGTACCTACCACTGTTATATAAGTGGTATTTCATTTTGGCAGTGTAGTCTTATTTTTCCATAACCACAATTGCCCCACCTTTCTCTGCTTTCAAGATTGCAATGTTTTCATTATTCCTTAAACTTTTTAGGGCTCTTAATTTCTCATGGTTTAGATTTTTTTTGGGAGGCCTTGACTTTCTTAAGATTACAGCACACTCCTATCTGGCCTACTCTCTATCTTCATCACTAAGAGATTGAACCCCATCTCCAAGACTGCATATAATTTCTTCTAATGGAATCTAATTGGGGGCTAAGAAAAAGTTGGGTCCTTTATTTAGGACTTCTACTTCTTCCTTCCTTAATTCATATGAGGAAATAACAATGACTTTTTAAACAAAAACATTAGGGCGTGAGTTAGACAATTGGTTAGTTTTATTGGGCTTCTCCTTATTGTTATTATTACCTAATCCATCAATGACACTCCTTTCGTTGCTCAAATTTGATTTGGAACGCTTGCCGAGGAAGACATCATTGTCTTCACTACTTTTCATAATCTCAACGTTGTTTTCTTTAATATTTTTAATGTCGTTGGATGTTATTGTTAAAGTCATCGTTCTTGATCAACAACAGTGTCTTATCTCCTAAACCATCAACGATGTTCCTTTCGTTGCTCAAATTTGATTATGTCTTACTGGAACGCTTACCGAGGAGGAAAATATTTTCTTCTATACTTTTCAAAATCTCAGTGCTGTTTGTTTCAATATTTGGAAGATGTTGGATGTTATTGTTAAGTTCATCATTCTTGATTAGTGACAATGTCTTGTCTCTTGCAAAATTCGAAATACCTTCATCATCTCAGTTTGGTATCATGATCCAGTTTTCTTGATTGTGAAGGACAATGTTGTTTGATTCATTTCTTGTAAGCCCTTAGTTTATACTGTCAGTGTTGTTCAGAATAGCACTAAGCTTTCAAAAAGTAGTGAATACAATGCTTTCCTCCTGAGTAAGCGTTCCAGTAAGACAAAATCAAATTTGAGCATCGAAAGGAACACCGTTGATGGTTTAGGAGACAAGACACTTTCACTGATAAAGAATAATGACCTTAACAATAACATCCAATGACTTTCAAATATTAAAGAAAACACTATTGAGCTTACAAAAAGTAGTGAAGACAATGATGTCCTCCTCGACAAGCCTACCAAGTCAAATTTGAGCAGTGAAAGGAGCGTCGTTGATGGCTTAGATAATAAAAAAAATAAGGAGAAGCCCAATACAATTAACCAATTGTCTAACTCACCCCCTAACTTTTTAAACAAAAAATTCATTAATATTTCCTCATATGAATTAAGTAAGGAAGAAGTAGAACTCCTAAATAAAGGACTCAACTTTGCCTTAGCCCCCAATTAGATTCCTTTAGAAGAAATTATATGTAGTCTTGAACATCAGCTTCAAGCTCTTAGGGATGAAGATAGAGAGCAGGCTAGACAAGAGTGTGCTATAATTGTAAGAAAGGCAAGGCCTCCCAAAAACAATCTAAACCATGAGAAATTAAGAGCCCTAAAAAGTTTAAGAAATAATGAAAACATTGTAATCTTGACAAAAAACAAATGTGGGGCAACTTTGGTTATGCACAAAGAAGAACACATCGCCAAAATGAAAGACCACCTATATAATAGTGGTAGCTACAAGACGCTAAAACATAACCCTATTTCTAAGATTACCAAAATCATTTAAAAAATCCATCGCAGATTCAAACTTGGATGATATAATGAAGAAGCACCTGTCACCTAACAGTGAAATCACCCCGCGAATTTATGGAGCCCCCAAGATCCATAAGGTTGGTGCCCCCCTCAAACCTATTATCAACACTATTGGGCCGCCCACATATGCATTGGAAAAATATGTTGTTAGCAAATTGGATCCCCTAGTTTTTAATACAAGCTCATTCATTAAAGACTCCAACCAATATGTGGAATTCATCAAAAAAGTAAAACTGGATCTTGGGGATAAAATTGTAAGTTTTGATGTTGTCGAGCTCTTCACTAAAATCCCTTTGGAGGAAGTTGTTCAAGTTTTGAAAGAGGTCAGGGATCCCCAAACTAGAAAGCTGGCAGAATATTTCTTTTCTCTACTTTCTTCTCCTTCCAAGGTGAATTTGTTGAAAAAACATCTTGGGTAGCTATGGGATCCCCGATGTCCCCTATAGTAACCAACCTCTTTATGGATAAGTTTTAAAAGAAATATCTTGAATCTTTCTCGTCGAAGACCAAATTTTGGTTCATATTCGTTGATGAAACCAATGTAAATTTGCGTCATGGAGACAAGGAGTTAAGTAATTTTCTAGGCCACCTCAACAGTGTATCTAAGAATATCAAGTTCACAATGAAGGTTGAGGAAACAATAGTATCATGTTCTTAGAAATTATCCTCATAAGGAATGAAGATGGATCTTTATGGCATAACGTGTTCAGAAAGAAAGCACATACCGATAACTACCTTCATGTGAACTCACACCATCACTCAGCGCAAAATATGGGGCTTCTCAAGACTCTTTTCACAAGATATTTCATAATATTAGATTCCTCTCGCACTGAAGAAGAAATTGAATATTTAAAGAAGGTCTTTACACACATTGAATATAAAAACACAGACATCATCAAGAGCATTAAAAGAGCTAGGTCTGGAAGCAAGGATAGACAACTTGAAACAAATGTTTCTAGTAGAAGGGCTTATCTACCATACATTCAAAGGGTCATAGACAAGGTAGCTAAGGTTCTAAGAAAGAAATATATTGAAACCTCTTTCAAGAGCATGACAAAAATAAGACAAAATATGAGGCCCGTGAAATCCACTCCCGATAAACTCCAATATAAGGGTGTTTATAAAGTCACATGTTCTTGCAGAAATTGTTATCTTTGAGAAACATGAAGGACCTTCAGGATTAAACTTTAAGAGCATGGAGTCGATATCAAAATTGGCAGAACGTGATCTTCAGCATTGGCTGAACATTTGACTAAGAATTTTCACCATATCTTCTTGGAAGATACTAAAGTTATCGCTAATAAAAACTGTAAGTATAAAAGAAAAATTCATGAGGTGCTTGAAATCATTAAGCACCCTCACAATCTCAATAGGGATGGGGGATTGGAAGTAAGAAGAAATTGGATTCCCTGACCCTTCCACAAAACATAATCATTTTCCTCCCTCCCTCCTTCCTTGAGCCCTTCCATCCTCCTCTCACCCCCCACCCCTTTTCTCCATTAATACCCTCCCCCTCCCCTTGATAGGTTAATCCCTCTCCATTTTTGGATATTTTTGGCCCCCATCTTGCCTTTATTCCTGTTGTGAATAGTGTCACATTCGATCCTAATATCACCTATTAGCTCCTTCCTTATTGCTCTCTCTCATGTATTTCCTTGCCTCATGTTTACCTTTATTTGAAATTACTCCTAAACTAATTATTATTATAGTTAGTATTTTATTAATTAATATTGATATTAAACTATAAAATTAATAATAATAAACTTTATTATTAGGATTATAAAGTATTTTATTAGTAATATGAAGATTATTACTAATAAATTTGTCATGAAACTAACAATAAAAATATTATTATTATAACTTTATCTTTAATCTTTATTTTTAATAAAATAGAATTAATTTTTTGAAATAAATTTGTAAAAATAGATATTAAGAAATTAATAGTTAAATTTAAAAAAGAAATAAAAATAAAATGAAACGAGATTAAAATAAAAATAAAATTAATTAAATATATATTCACATTAGAATGTGTTTATTTATTTATGTAGTTCTTTTTCTAGGTTTTCATCCTTTGAATTGCTCGTCAACTCCCTATTTTCTAGAATCCCCCCTTATTATTCCTCGATCCTTTATCCTCTTTGCACATTGTCATGAAGAATGAGTCTTGTAATAGACTCAAACATAAATGGAAAAATAGAGCCAATAGCAAATCCACAAAAAAAAATCTCAAAATTTTCAAAAAAAAATCTACAAATTCTCCTAATAAATTCATTTTTTTTTTATAAAATCAAAATCTAACCTTACTTGGATTTCTTTTTATTCAAAATACCCTAACTATAATCTAAATTTCTTTAATTCAAACTAAAATTTACATTACACTAGGAAATTTGCTTAAAAATTTTAATTTATTTGTGAAACCAAAAGTAAAATCCAATTTCCCTCGCAATAATAATTTTTTTTTTAGAAGGAAAAATCTTCATAGATTTATATTAAGACAATATAAAGATCAAAAGACATGTCACATGACAGAAACATTCTGCCCAGATATGAAGGCATATAAATCCGAGATAACAGTCATAGGATCCCCGATGGGGATCAGAAGCAAAACACAAAGTTGTACAAAATATTCAAATGCTTAGAATGAGAGCATGAAAACCAGAAATTGAAAGAAGTCATATTCCCGAGATGCAGAATTCCTGTATGAAATAAGAAGAACCATCATGTAAGACCCTTAAAGACCACAATCCCGGCTCCCTTTTAAGACCTTCCTTGGAGAGAAGGTCAGCCTGCGCATTTCTGGATCGAACCCTCACAATAATCATAGTGCAATCATAATTGAATTTTTTTAAGATTTTTTTTTAAATTCAAAACAAAATTTATCATTAAAATAGAAAAATTAACTTATTCTTGAAAATAAAAATTAAAAAATCCACATTAAAATGTTCAATAATTATGCCGTAAGGCGTTTCCCTCTGAAACGAACTCCCTCAAATGCTTTTCTGTCCTAATCGTAGCCGTTAGATTTTTTGTTAGATGATTGAACAAAAATCAGCAATCTGATTTAATAAAAAATGTTTTAAAACATTAAAAAACCTTAAAAATGTTTCACTTTCCACTTGACATCTTTGCGCCTAGGTTGGGTTGAAGACACATAATTACGGCCTGTTGGGGACCAACGGTAAAGAAGGAATAAATAATGAGGTGAGGCAAGGGGATTTAAGAACCAAGCGGAATCTGCTTTTGCAGGGCCGAGCTGAGCATGGTGAAAAAAGTGCAGGGGCTTCTCTAGGCTTTTTTGTTGGGAATATGGCTAGTGATCATCATTTTGTTACTTTGGAAGGCGATACTGCGGAAGTTGTTCGTCTGCGACAGGTATATACTGATATTAAGCAAGAATTGGAAAAAACGGAGCATGGTAGGTCAATGGAATCACGTCATCTATTTGGAAATTATCTTGGTTTTTTTTGGCACTCTGTGGCGGTTGATTGTGTTTGTGTTGTGTGTTGGTCAGTTATGTATATGGTTGTTTCATGGAATATGTGGGTGGAGTCATATTTAGGGATAAATATAACGATTCGTTGTTGTGTTTTTTGTATTCTTATAATTGTTCAGGATGTTGCAGGTTGTGAGTTCTGTATGTTGTTGCAGGAATGTTTACTTGGTCGGTGGTATCGATTATGTTTTTTGGCCTTATGCGTTATCATGAGTATCATCCTCATCAATTCATCTATAACCACCAAGTCTGTAATCTTTACGTTTCTCTTGTTTGCTTCCTCTTCTCCCACAATAGTCTCTGCAACTCCTGTCGCTACAACACAAGTCTTTACTCTGCCTCCTGCTGCACAGTGCAGATGAACACTCCCCATGTCTTCACACTCTTTCAAAATAAGAGTCACTTCTTACACCTTGACAGTAAAGTAAATGCATTGAAATGATTTTTTCCTGAGATGATGGGCTGCTAAATTGTTGAAGATGGTGATGATGGTGAGGATGTTGTTTTGGGGAGATTGTGGAGAATTCATTGGGTTCTGGTTTCTCCTAATTGCTCTGGATCCCTTCATTGGAGGATGTTTCCACTCTATCCATTCTGAGTCTTGAACTGCAATTTATGAGTCCACAAATGCCAGTTTTGCGTCTAACTTATTCTATAACCAATCACTTGTTTCATCTAAGAAAACCCAATTTTGCCTTTGTCTCTTGCTTTTCCATTTAACTTCGACACTTCAGTAACTCCAATAGTGACACCACCACCTCTGTTAGATTATTTAGATGGTGCAAACTTTCTTAATGTTACTCGCGTAATTGTGGCTCTGTGGACGCCATTTCCTCCCACCTGGTGCTCAAAACCCTTGTAGATTTGTTTGCTCCAAAACAACCTTCAATTGATGTTGGCAGCATGCTCGTTGGAGCTATCTCTATATAATCAAGAAGGGCTTGATTCATTAGATGACATCACCTGATAGTAATAAAATCAAATATGCCCACATCAAATCACCATGGGAGTCGTCCATTCCAACAAGATTCAGGGTTGCCCCTTATGCCTTGATTCAGAGCTGCCCCTTTGTTGGCTAGTTTATCCGTTCCTGCATTAAATTATCTATAAACATGGAAAAATTTTATCACTTCAAATGTCCTCAATTACATAACAATCATTTGTAGTATTTTGGGATTAGCAAGTATTGCTCCCTTTATGTTATTGACTTGTTTTATTACTAGCAAAGTTGTATCAATGTTCCAATAATGTATTCTTGTTTTGCGTGAGAAGCATCCTAAGTCCCCTGTGGATCTCTGCATTGGAAGCCCTGCAAACTTTGCGTTGAAATATCTGCGTTTGGATTCGTTGTAGTTGTGGGTTTATATGTGTTTCATACTAAGATGTGTGAATGCGTTGACCATTGCATATGGTGGAGCAACTTCTTTTATATACAATCATGGTGTGGCCGCTGCAATTTACTGCCATGTGGACCTGCGTTGAAACTTGTTTTGGAGATCTGCATAAAAACGTGTTGAAACCTATGATTGATATCTCCATTGAACCATGGAGCAGGGCTAGGCCATTGATTTGATAAAACTAGTCATGGTAGTGTTGAGATTGTGCAACTTAAAACAACGTGATTTTGCATTTGTTGGTTGTTCCACTGATGGAGTCATGAGCATTGATATGTATCCTCTAGAAATGAATCGTACTTTTGAAATCTCTCATACATACTTGTTAGGAAATTACTCACAGGACAACAGAGGTTCATCTTGATGTGTGTTCTCGGTATCATCTGATCCTATGCCCATTTTAATCTTCGACGGGGTTAATTTGAGCTCAAATGAGAGTTGATGTGTGTAGAGAATATGTTCATCAACTTATTGTGGGAGAGCGTACAACTATGGTTGGACAATGGAGAGCTTGACTGTACATGCCTGTCTAGTGAGACTACGTGTTTGTGTGGACAGACTGCTTTGCTTAGTAGTGGTTGCGTGAATCTAGAATGGAAAATAGAGTTCACTGTGTAGGTTTGATGTTCCAAGTCTCGGTGATATCCAGCATGCCTTGAAATGTTAGGCCGTCCATCGACCAATCTAATATTTTCAAGGAGTCATCGCACAGGGACATGGCAATTCTGCAACGTGAATTCAGAGCGATGGTGAGTGCATACATTCCAATTTGTCATGAGTCATTCCAATTTGTCATGAGTCAGAGAAAATCCATTCCTCTGCTATTTTTATTCATTCCACCTTTTCATTTTAAAGTCCAAATTATTGGGATTCGTGAAGTTTTATCCACCCTCCATCCTTAATGAGTTCCTTATACCAAAATTTGGGAAGATCTAAAGGTAAGTATCAACCTCCCACATGCCTCTTGAGATTCCTCCATCGAGAACAAAAGGTATCCGTTGCTTTCTCCCTCTGTTTGCAGACAAAGGGCTGGTTTCCATGGCACTTCTCAATCGCATGTTCCTACGTAAGTTTGTCCTCTGAGAATGAAATTGGTCTACACTGCTTTGGCTCCGCTATGGAGGAATAATGTATTGTGAAGCATCTGTCTCTGTTCCTAACTGACATTAGGCCCATTATACAGTAATGAGTATATCTATGATGGTTGCGTAATCTTGCTTATAGTGTGGTAATATCTTATACCAATATGTGCGCTATCTAACTTCCCTTGAAATAGAAACTGCCATTATCACTATTAACGCGTTAGTATGAATGTTAAAATTCTTGGGAAATCTTCATCCATCAAACCTATTCTTCTCTGTCCTGACATACGGCTTGCAGCAACTCTAAAAGTTTACAATCTAATGAACCACCCAGCAACACAACACATTATTGTTTCACATTTGAATCACCTAGTAAGTTATTGGTGTCTCTTGTTATCATTTGATGAACCCAATGCCTATGTAAATTGTACTTATTTGGATACTATAACTAGGAACCAACATATTATAACAGGGCGATCAAGAGAGATCCCCAATTTCCTATTGCAATGGCAACAGGTGTCTCCACGAGGCTAATTTGGGCCCAACCATTGATATATCTATTATTACTATTACATGGACTGGAATGCGCTCACGCAGTAACAATAATCTAAGACACCATTACTGTATGAGATTTTCTTTGTTTGTGGGAAGGGAACCTTCTTCCATGTGGCAATTTGACTAATAAAGTCTACTAATCATCTCTATGGAATTAAGTATGTAATATCTTATGAAGAAACACATACAAGAGAGTGGGAGGAAATCAATAGAGGGGCTGCTCCTTTTCGTTTCGTTCTCCTCGACTCCCCATCTTCGGAATGATCAAGCCCCATTGCAGTTGCCCAACAATGGCACTATCCATACATTGGTGGAGCTCAACCGCTGCAGCTCATTGTACATATTAGTATTGAGCTTTTTATTCAGGTCACTACCTTATTCCAGTTCCCCTTATTTTTTTTTCTCATATTTTGAAATAGAATTTTAGTTTAAGATTGATATTCTGCACACCAACTATTACGTGCCTCTATTTACCTACATTTCATTTACAGTGTGGTTCCTATTAAATTCGATTGATTTTTACAGTTATTGTAGCTGAGTATCTAACGTTCTCCGTAGCCCTCTTATTTACTCTTGAATTTCCTCCAGATTCAACATGAGGATCTTTTGCTTCCATTGGACTTTTTAACCTCTGGGCCATTCCTTTCTCTGAGAGTGAAAATGGTCAGTATTGCTCTGGTTTCCTATGGTGAAGCATCTATCTCCTGTGACTCACCGATAGTAAGCCCTTTGTCTAGCAGGAAAAATATAAACACGGTCTGATTATTGCACGATTTACTTACAATGTGATAATGTCTGAAAGTTAAACATGGTCATATGTGCAATATCTAACTTCTCTTGAAACGTGAACCGTCATGAACACTGTGAAGGCATTAGCATGAATGTTAAGGTCTTGTACAATTCTCCTCCATCAAAGCTCTTTTTTTCTCTCCTTATTTATGGTCTCTCCTTGTAAGCTTGCTACCTGATGAGTCACCTAGGAAAACATAATACAGTATTGTTTCAGACTTGCTACCTGACGAATCACCTAGGAAAACAGAGCTTGCTCCTTGATGAATCACCTAGGAAAAAAGAACATACTATTGTTTCAGACTTGACTCACCAAGGAAGTTGTTAATCTCTCTTGTTATCACTTTCTAAACCCACTACCTATGTACACTGTACTTGGATACCAGGAACTAGAAGCTCAATCACATAGAGTTTCAGTCTTCAAGTAAATCAGCATGTGATTATGATATGTTCCCTGCAAGCTCTGTCAATTATGATTCCTGATTTCCTATTGCAACGGCTAAAGATGCCTCCACAAACCTAATTGAAGCCTCAATTATTGAAAAATCTATAAAACTTCCACGGGGCCGAACTTGACCACAGAATCTAAGTTCCAAAAGCCATATTGCACCGTACATCAAATAGATGAACTAAGTATCAACAATAGAGCTCTTCAATCCTTAGCGACTTAAAGCATTGGTAGTCATTACATGTCTGGCCAAATGCCAACTGTGTCTAGAAACTACAAGCACCTAGGGAGCTCCTTAAATCAAAGGAATTCAATGCAATGTACTTTTATTTCACTTACATGCTAATCAATAAATTTTATTGTTGAAGAATCATGTAAGTCCCTTATGTCACAATCGTATGTTGTGGACCTGATTTTTAAATTTTATCCTTTATCTCTCTGTATAACAACTCAAATGGAGATAGTTAACAACTTTGCCCTTGATGTTGCCATTTTCAAGAACTCCTGCAGACCCACACATGTTCTAGAATTTTTCCAATATGTTGGTTATCTATTAACTGTAGGCAGAGTCTTCCCTTGATGTTGCCATTGTCAAGAACTCCTCCAGACCCACACATGTTCTAGAATTTATCCAATATGCAGGTTATCTATTAACTTTTGGCAGATAAAATATTTGAGTTGTATTGCTTTTATGTGACAAACCCAGTATTTTTGTTCTCTAATCATAATGTTGAAACTAACTCGTGTGATAATCTTTATGGCCAAGAATAATGCTCACAACTGATGCTGAAGGAAACATTATGATTAGATTACATATTAACAAGAGCAGATGGTTTACCTATTATTGACTATAGTAGAAAGTATCCATTACAATTACAAACTAGCTACAAGTGAGTATTTGCCTTCTAGTCTTCAATTAACACTGAATGTTTAACCTCAGCTTTTGCTTTGAGATATGGAAAGGATCCATTAACACTAAATGTTTAACCTCAGCTTTTTCTTTGAGATATGGAAAGGATCCATTTTGAAATATGGAAATGATCCATTTCAGGGTTCTCCATGAAAACATTGTCTATTTCTTTGCAAAGTTTACTCAATTGTGCAAGTTTATATCTCCCACAAACATGTGACTAGTTGGTTGTTTTCTAGTGAGCATTTCCAATCACATAATTCCATAGCCATAAACATCTCCATGGGTGGAAACTGTTCCACAGAGTCCATACTCTACAACAAAAAAAACCTTCATTAAATTTTACTCAATCAATTGATATAAATATTGTTAATGAGAGAAAAAATGAAAGTGATGTTTAAGAAAGTCATACCTGGGGCAATGTAGCCAATTGATCATCTTAAAGCAAGTGATGAAGCATGTGATTTGTAAAGCTTTCACCAATTAGTCTTGCAATACCAAATTTTGTGACATGGCCTAACATATTTTCATCCAAAAGTACATTATTAGGTTTTATATCACAATGCACTATTTTCATGGTGAAGATATTCCATGGCATGGGCCACATCTATGACAATGTCTAATCTTTTTTTCAACCCCAATTTACATACATCCTCACCATTGTTGCCATCTTTATTAGGGTACAAATGTTTCTCTAAGCTTCTATTAGACATAAACTCAAACACTAAAACTTTGAAATGCAGGTAATTATCGTTTCAGACAATCAGATGAAATTCCATTTATTTACTCGAACTCGGTTTTTGTGATAATGTTAGTTAACTCTTTCCTTGTATAAAGTTCATTTTTTTCAATCATTAATTTTTCTGTATCTGTTTCTCATCTCTGTTAGAAATCTGGTGTCTTTTCATTCTTTCAGTAGCTTACATTTGCACAGTTTCGTCAGTGTCTGTACTTACATTAATATAAATTTGAGTTGGTCGTTTAGGGATTCGTTGTCTGTTCTGTAACACTCTTTTTTTCATTGTGAATGTAAAATTTTATTTAGGGCAATATTTAGATTCCTGGTAGGACTTTGATTTTACTTGGTTTGAATTTCATGTGATATTTATTATTCTATGACTTTTGGTGAGTCTTAATTGTATAGTTAGGGTTTGTTATATTCTCACGCTTTTGCGCATACTTGGTTTGTGATATGTGTACTTCTCAAACGTTTCGGTTCTATGAAGAATTTGGCTCAGAAATATTTTTGAAATTTGCCATCTCTATGTTCAATGTGCTTTCTTTACAGGTCTAAGGGTTCTTTTGAACTAATTGAGATCGTAATGTTCATTTCATTGTAAGGACCATGTATTACAAAACGTAATGTCAGTGATGTACATTTATTAAGCTCCATGGTGTGGTTTGCCTCTCACAATTTTAATCTATTTGATGGACAACAAGTTTTAGGTTTTGAAGATCTATTGAGGAGTGGTATTTGCAGTCTCTGCTCTAGCTAGGGAACGAAGGACTATTCAATTAGTGTGGGTGTTTAGAGGGGAAAAAAAACGTTATGGCTGAACTGGAGAATTTGCTGCTAGAAGCAGCTGGTTGAACATCTACCAATGATGGAAAGAAAAACCGAAATCCTACGAAAGGGAGACTGGAAGATTCTGATTCAGATGATGGTAGTGACTCGAAATACAATGATGACGATGATTCAGATGATGTTGGGATAGCAAATAGGAAGGCTTCTGGGTCAAGAATGCCCCTAAAAAAGAGATTTGATTCTGGTGACAAGGATGGTGATGACAAGGGTCGTCGTGATGATTTTGATAGGGAATTATCCATAGGAAGTGATTTATACAAAGATGATGAAGATAGGGAGCAGCTTGGGAAAATGTCTGAACTGGACCGGGAGTTGATTTTGGCAGAACGAGCAGAAGCAAGGGGTAATTATTCAATGCGTAAAAGGGCTCGCCAAAACGAGATTAGCAATCAAAAACAAAAAGAAACAGGGCCTCCATCTTCACGGATGCGCTCTTCTGTGAAATCGACAAGGTCTGTAAAATAAAATGCTTTGAGTGAATTGGTAGCAAGGCAGTAGAAAGCACAGGATTTTGATATTCAACGTAAGCGGAGAGATAATATTGGTTCATCTAAGGGTCAGGATTCATCACCTAGTAGAAGAAAATCTCATGCGAGTCTGAGCCTTAGTTTTTCATCCTCTAGTGAAGGAGAAGGAAGTGGAAGGAGTGGCGAAGAATTAGATAGTGATGGTGATGGTCCCCGCTCTGCTAACACTCCCATCTTTGAAGATATTAGAAGCATAACAATAAGGAGATCAAAACTTGCCAAGTGGTTTATGGAACCATTCTTTGATAATATCATTGTGGGCTTCTTTGTAAGAATTGGGATAGGAATGTCCAGGTTAGGACAAAGTACTTACCGTCTTTGCATGGTAAAAAATGTTGATGCGACAGACCCTGATAAACAATACAAGTTTGAGAACGGCACCACATACAAGTATTTGAATTGTTTCTGGGGTAGCGAGAGCAGTGCAGCAAGATGGTAGATGGCCAGGGTGTCGAATTCACCTCCACTTGAGAAAGAGTTTTCAGATTGGGAACGGGAAGTAGAACGTAGTGGTGGTCAGATGATTAGTCAAGCAGAAGTTGAGGAAAAAATAAATGCACTAAAAAAGATAAATCAATTTGTGTATTCTGCAGAAACTATAAAACAAATGTTGCAGGAAAAGAAGTTGGCTCAATGGACCTTTGAGAATTTTTGTAGGGTTTTATGTTATCCAATCATTAAAATTTTTGATAAATTTTGAATGATGCACAGAAGTTGATGCTAAAAGAAGTCAGTATGGAGTGACCAACCCTTAACATGGTGGTGGGATCTTGTTCAAGACTTAGTCAACTCAAATTCACCTCCTACACAAACTTTGATATGCTTCAAACAAGAAATGCAAGATAGGTTATACTTGAAGGGGAAAGTAGAGGAAATCATGAAGCAATGGATTCACGTAAGGCAAGTACCTGGTCAAAGGCATCAAACAATATTTTTGATGGCTTCAAGTCCATGGTGATGAAATTGGAAGTTCCTCGACTCACTTCTCAGAGGACTCTCAACCAAAATATCCAAAGAAAAATGGACCTGCTTAGTATAAATGGTTCGGAGAATGCTTTACAAGTAGCTCTCGAGTTTGAGGCCAAAGCTTCAGAAGAAAATGTACTAAGCCTCCACCAACTAAAGCAAGGTTCTCGAAGCCTTGTCTTTTAGAAATGTCTCTATTAGTAACTCAGAGTAGCCTTTAAATCAGGGAAATGACAAAGGTAATAAAAATTATAGTAGTTATCATAAATATGCATGCATGATAACTACAGGGTATTGCTCAAAAATCTTGAATAACATAGAACCAGTGTTATTGGAACCAGACCGAAACTGGTGAAACCTGCCGGTTCGATCTTTTTGACACCCAAACAGGTCTGGTTCGAGGACTGGAACCGGAAATGGCCAGCTTAGTATTGCACTGGCTGGTTAGATACCAAACTGGCCAATTCTGCACAATTTGATTAAAGATGTTCCAAACGTAAT